>JAECUM010039183.1:0-39036 GCA_016617855.1 Megalonaias nervosa
GAACTTAAGTTCATACTCTGTCTGAACTGCAATGGTAAAAAAGCAAGAACGTGAACGTATGCATTATTTTGCCACACTGCCTTAAAACGAAACAATGTGTCACTCGTTATAAACAATGTCATTAGCTACACCTATTGTCTACCGCCATAGCTTCGAATCCGCTTCAGTCGCTCTTCTCACAGTGACAAGATCAGGAGTGTTTTTCTGTGCCTGAATACTGCACTACCTGTCTTGAATTTAGAACCAAACAATGCGTCACTCATTGTAAGTGACTTCCAGGGTGTTGACCTACTTTCTTGACGCTATACTGGCCCAGGGGGGGTCTGTAATGCTAATTCCCATTGACGCCACGGTAACCCACTATACTACTGACGTGTTTTTCTGTGCCTGACCATTAGTCACTTTGCAAGCAATAAAACTAACGCACAAAACGTCAGGACATGTTTGAATGTACTAGGCTATTCTGTGAGCACTTTTTAATCACATTCGTCTTCAGTTCGCTCTTGTGATAGTTTACTATAGTAAGTTTTTTTTTCCCCTATAGGAGTGATTTCGATGCAATGTGTGTTTTTCAAATTTCGTAAGGAAAATGTACCATACAAACGTAAGAGTCGTGATATTTTTAGAAGTAGGAATAGCATTCTCGCTCACTCTCTCGTAATGATTTTGATTAAAATCCTAATATTTGTTCCCGTTTAACAAAATGGAAGAAGGATTTTCTTTTTTTTCTTTTTTTCGCAGGTAAATATAAATCTTGAATTGTGCTTGTGCATGTTTGCTTTGCCCTATTTTGGCGCGATTATATGTCACGGAAAAAATTCTCTAACATTAGATCTACCATTTTTCAGAAAGGAAACAAACAAACAAAACCAGAGCTTTTTAACAAGGACAAAGGTATAAATGTACTGTATCACACGCCCTGTGGTAAAATTCTCAAATAAAGCCAACAGATGCTTGGAGTGAAGAAAAAATGTAACAAGGTTTGACCTATTTTTCTCTCAGTTGCTTTCAGAGTGCAGTAGAATAAGACTTTATTTTGGTGATGTTTATTCACGTCCTTGGTTTACGGAAACATTGTTTGCAGCGTGTGCTTCAAAAATCATCATATCTCTTACATTTGGAATATACAAGCAAATGTTACTTACAGTAACACTACCTTTTTATGAAATTGATGAATCAATGAAAACAATTGCCTAGGAACATTTCTCACATACAATGTATCTTGTATCTCATGGGCAGTGGTACAGGTCCAATGGATCCGTACGGGATGGAATAAGACGCTCCCGCCCCCACGAGTCTCCCAACTATGGGTAAAATAGTGTGATGATGGCACAGCATCACTGGGTGGAAGTCTTCCTCGATGAAGTCAACGGCCAGGCGGAATAGCTCCAAGATGACCTCAACGACCATGTGCTCAGAGCCAGGGCGTGCCACATTATATCAGTGGATTTTGACTGTGTTCATCCAGTCAGGAGAGGGATGGGCTCCGCCAGGCTGTATCTTGCCCTTGACACATCACATGAAGACAACTAACAATTCTTCCATACCGGATCGGTCGCAGCCCGGGTCAACAATGACCGCGCCTTCCGCTGCACACCAGGACGGAGGTGACAAGTATGCTACTGTGCCCCCACTACCAAGATCCGTGGGAGAGACAACATTATCATTGGTACATGGAACGTTAGAACACTGAGGGCTGTGGGAAAGTTGAAAGAACTTACACATGCGTTGGAGAGGTACAACTGGAACATTATTGGTCTCTGCGAAGTACGCTGGAAAAACCTTGGCAAAATAACAACAGATGAAGGGCATAAGCTCTACTTCAGCAGAAGAGGGGATAAACACAATCATGGCGTTGGATTTCTGGTCCACAAGGGCATTGTGAACAGCATTATGGGTTGCTGCCCAGTCTCAAGCAGGCTCATTACCATCCGCCTGAGGGCGACTCCCTTCAACATTACAATTATACAAGCTTATGCACCCACATCCAACTATGATGACAACGAACTGGAGAAGTTTATAACCAACTGCAAGATGTCATTGACAACTCACCCAAGAAGGACATTCTGTTTGTACAAGGAGACTGGAATGCAAAGGTGGAGTTGATTTACAGACAAATTGGCAAAGCACCTGTGGACCCTTCTGCAATGCAGAAACAAATGAAAGAGGACTCAGGGTCTTGGAGTTTGCTGCCTACAACAATCTTGTGCTAGCCAACACATTTGGCCCTCAAAAAGCATCTAGAAGACGGACCTGGCACAGTCCAGATGGACAACATCACAGCCATATTGATTACATCTTGGTGATAAACGATTCTGCACAGGACTGAATATCGCCAGAACACGAAGTTTTCCAGGAGCAGATATTGGAAGTGACCATGACTTATTAATGACAACGTTTCGCCTCCACCTGAAAATGGCCACACAGCCTAATCAACCAAGAATCAGATTTGACCTTGGAAAATTGTAAAATCCAAAAGTCGCAGAAGCCTTCCAAGCAATGATAGAAGGTAAATTTGCACCTTTGATGACCCTGGACAGCCAAGACACCGACCTAGAGCCCTTAACAACCACATTCAACACAGCTGTGACTAGCACAGCTAGCAAGATCATTGGCAAATATCGTCGAACAAAGAAACCTTGGGCCAGAGCAGATCTCCTTGAACTATGTGACAAAAGAAGAGAACTGAAAAAGGGACAAAGAGATCATGAAGGAGCTAGAAAATACAGAGATAAACAACATGGTGAGGAAAAGCATGAAAAAAAGCAAAGCAATCCTGGATAGAAAGACAATGCTGCAAAATCGAAGACAGCAAAATGGCGTATCAACTGGTGAAAGATCTCACGACCCATAAACAAGGGAAAACTACCACCATCCAACACAAACCAGGAAAATCCCCCACAGAAGATCAAGAGATCCTTAAGCGATGGACAGCATACTGCTCAAAATTGTACAATCATAAGACCCAAGGAGATCCAGCAGTACTAAATTGCCCTCAGGCAGAACAAATTGATGACAACCCCATTCTTCGTGAAGAAGTAGAAATTGCAGTCATTTCATTAAAGAAAGGAAAGTCAGCCGGCATTAACAACAAACCAGCAGAGCTCATTCAAGCAGGAGGAGAAGAGATAGTCACAGTCCTAATAACAATCTGCAACAAGATATGGCAGACAGGAAAATGGCCCACCACATGCACTCAATCCTTGGTCATCGTGCTCCCCATGAAAGGAAACCTACAGCTGTGCCAAAACTACAGAACCATCAGTTTGATCAGCCACCCGAGCAAAGTCATGCTGAAGGTAATTCTCAACAGACTAAAGCCTCAAGCAGAGACAATTATTGCTGAAGAGCAGGCAGGCTTCCGAGCAGGAAGGAACACCACAGAACAATCTTCAATCTCAGACTCCTTTGCGAGAAATACCTTCAGTACCAGCAGAATCTATACCGCATCTTTATAGATTTCAAAAAGGTCTTTGATAGGGTGTGGCATGCAGCCTTATGGGCAACTATGGGGAAGTACAACACCAGCTCAAAGCTGATGTGGGTTGTTGAGCACCTCTATGACAAAGCCATCAGTGCTGTCCTCATGAATGGCAGCATAGGAGATTGGTTTTGAACAACAGTTGGAGTCAAACAGGGATGTATTCTGTCACCTACACTCTTCAACATTTTCCTGGAAAGGATCATGGAGGATAACTTGCATGACCACAAGGGCACTGTCAGCATCGGAGGAAGAACAGTCAACAACCTTCGCTTCGCAGATGATATTGATGGTTTAGTAAGAGAAAGAACTGGCTGACTTGGTTAAGCGCCTCGACAAAACCTATACAGCATACGGTATGGATATTTGCGCCGAAAAAACCAAACTGATGACAAACAACACAAATGGCATCAGTGCAGAAATAAAGGTCTGTGGACAGATGCTGGAAAGAGTCACAAGCTTCAAGTACTTGGGATCAATTATCACAGATGAGGGCTCCAAACCAGAACTGCTTTGCATGATTGCCCAGACAACATCAGCAATAACAAGGTTGAGACCAATATGGAAAGATACCAACATTGCTTTTGGTTCCAAAATAAGGCTGATGCGCTCGATTGTCATATCCATCTTTCTGTATGCTTGTGGAACATGGACGCTCACATCAGATCTACAAAGAAGGATTCAACCTTCGAAATGGGATGCTACCGCAAGATCTTGGGCATCTCATACATTGACCATGAAACCAAGGAAGAAGTCCACAACAGGATCCAACGAGCCATCGGATCCTATGAAGACCTCTTGACCACTATAAAAAATGCGCAAACTGAAGTGGTACGGTCATGTCTCAAGATCATCTGGACTGGCAAAAACAATCTTGCAAGGCACAGTGCGAGGGTGCAGAAGAAGAGGCAGACAGAAAAAGAGGTGGGAAGGCAACATTAAGGAGTGGACACGCATGGGATTTGGAGATTCCCAAAGGGCAGTAGAGAACAGCAAAAAATGGAGAGAATTGGCTGTAAAATCAATTGTGGTGACCCAACGACCTCTTGGGTTAAGAGATTGATGATGATGATGATCTCATGAAAATTTTATTAAGATGCTGGAGCTTGGTTATCTTATGATCTGTACGATTAATATGCATTTGTTTTGTCATGATGATCAGTTATATATATATATATATATATATATATATATATATATATATATCGAGAATATATATCGAGAATAATCGATTGTTGATAATAGGCGACAATGATGATAGTATAATACAGTAGTAAATGAAGAGGGGGTTTCTACTTACCCAGTAAAAATTTTGTCAGATCTATACTTGCTGCGACAATTTCAATTGAACAAAAGAATTATACTTATTACAAAGTTTGGGTATGTGAGAAAGCTTGCCAGTAACTTCTCGTTGACGCTGCGTCTGTGGATGCTGCTGAGTCCGCTGTGGTAATGGCAATTCCAAAGCCCAGTCTTCTGTCTACAGAATCACTGCTCTTCACTGCTGAGGAGGTGGTGGTGTCCACGCCGCAGTCTTGACTTCAATACGATACGATGTTGCATTAACTGTGCTTGCGCACATAGTGCATTTGCGACGAGTTTCTTCCCGTAAAGGAGGGATATTTAATTAGTCGTGCTGGAGGGAGTTAAGCTACCTCCCGTACTCATTTATGCATACTAGGTATGCTTTTTAATTTTTGCCGTATTCCGATGCCCTAAGTCCACAGCGACTATTGGTAACGAGTGGGTCTTGAACCAACACACACACGTTACAAAACTCTATTCAATTACAGTGTCAGACCTCGGGCGTGAATAAACACACCATATGACGTCACTCCACACGGGCACCTGTTTTGAAGACAAGTGGAAATTGTACCACACTATCGTCTTTGATGATCTGAGTTAGGAAAGTTCATTTGTTTGATACCAATCGTTCGGATCCATAACTGTGTTCTTTGAGTTCTAATTTTGTGTTTCTCCTTGGGGGAGGGGGTCCTCATGGTAATGAGTTTTGCTTTCAGGTCAGAAAAATCTGTTAGACCGCTCACAGAGGCAATGATTTTCATATGAATGCCTCTTTGACAGACTATTACAATTTTAATGAGAACAGTAATTTTCGTTCCTTATAAAGTTTCGTATCGTTTTGTTAAAGTTTATGTTCTGATTTTGAATGTTAACGGGCTTTGAAGCACAATCTAGCGTCTTATTTTTCGGGTCACGTGATTCCGCCTGTTTGGTATATATATATATATATATATATATATATATATATATATATATATATATATATATATATACGTGCCAACTCTGGTTGCGATGGTGATGTGTTATGAAGCGGTATTGGGTGAAGACGCCCTCGTGCAAGTGAAGCAGTATAACCACCCTGCCAGAGCAAGCACATTTGGTAGCACCGAACAGGAAAGGGCCAGGCCGGAGAATCTAAAAAGAGTACGGACTAGGTTTTTCGTCGACCAGGATACAGGCGCAACAAAGTTCGTTCAAGAATCGCGAAAATCTTGGAATCACGACCTTGCGACAATACATATTTTAACTGAAGATCTCTCTTCTCTCATCATATCACCCTGTTCGTCTCTCTAGATCTTGAGCGAGTAACGACCCGTGACTATGACTCAGTCGACGATCCAGTCGACGACTTCACGACCCATTAGGCGACCCAGAGGTAGGACCCAGTCGACGATTCAGTGACCCAGTCGGTGTCCCAGAAGGACCCAGTCAGAGACAAGATGCTAGGAATACGACGGTAGCCGGCTGGGGTTGAAATCTGTCGCACTCTGAAGCGCCAGTCCTCAGACAGATACAGCGGGTTATCACTCCAAATACAAAGACCTACCCTAAAGAACCCGAGATAACGAGACTAGCTGTAGTGTAGCTGAGGGAGAAAGAGTTTCCCGCTACACAATTAAAGTATGTAGCAAACACATAATTGACCGTTAGGACAACCCAACTTACACACCTGGGCAGGATGACTTAAAAGTACATCGTTGGCGTTCAACTCAACTCGCTATGCACCTCCAAACATGTCCTTTGTTAATTTGGCCTCTTCAGATGTGCAAGAGCTTTGCAACTAATTAAATAGTGCGCTGCACGCAAGTTTTAACTGGTCGTAAATGGCCTAGGACCGAGCACGACGATAATACCAACTCGGTCAGTCAGTCATTCTTGTCATTCACCATCGACTTGTTGATCTGGAAGAATGGCTAGCCACCACTACAAAGTCGACAACCTTGCAACAGCTACGAATCCTTTGGACAGCATAGAATACACCCTGGACCGGGCGGAAGAACTACAAATCAACATAGCTGTAACAAGATAACTGGGTTGGATTTCGGATTTATAACAGAACACTCTTGATGGTGATACAAATACAATGTTTATTGATGAATGACTTGAATGAGAAAAGAATTATGATTAATACGTACGTGTATAAGATCCAAATATGGACAAAATTAACACAATCCGCACGAACCTAATAATGCAACATAAATGCGAATACAAATAAATGATCTTACACAGTAAAAGGACAAAGGTTAATGATTTACAGTAAATTCACACGACGAAAAGAATGATGTGTTTTACTCAAATAGTAAAATGATGAAAACAAACGGGACATTTATCATACACAATATCTTTACAGTCCCCAAAACACTGGGTATAACAAACCCCAAAATTTAACCACGGCTAAAAGATTACATGCATGGCGTAGCACAAACACACTCTGTCACTAGCATACCTGGCTACCAGTCACACTGGTCAATCAAGTAGTCAGCATTTCATGTAGTCACCGACCACCATTCAATTCCTTGGTCAATCAAGCAATCAGCGCCAACCAATTCGGTCAACAACACCTGATCACCTGCTACTCGATCAGAAACACTTCTCACTCAGCTCTACGGCTGCTATTCAGCTTTACAGCTGCTATGGTGAACTTCTATGGTTAACTCTACAGCTGGTACCTCATCGACTCCGATCAGCTGAAAATACATCTAACACCGTGTACTATGCATGACACGGGCATATACGATAACACGTAATGACGTTATATGCGGTAAGCTATACACATTACATTATCGGCACAACATTACAAAGCAATAAACAGGTTCAGAAGTGAAACTACCCGTGTCCGACAAGAATCCTACAGTACTAAACGTTTCTTAAAAATGCAGCTTTATATTGCTAATATAAATCTCTTGCTAAGTCACAAACAAGAATAGAAAATATTTGCATTATACTACGTAAACCGAAGCTACATAGAAAATATACAAAAATAAACGTGGTAGTACAATAGTTATAACTTATAATATACATAAGAAATTAATAAATAACTCACATACTACAGCTGAAGATGTGCAAGTCCTTAAGCAGACTGCTCACTGACAAGACGTTCCGTAATGTAAAGATTTTAGTCTTACGGTGAGGCATTTATACACAGACGATGCAACCCTACGTCGTCTGTGAGCTGGAAGTATTCGCTTCTTCCCATCGAAAGCACTTCGCACGTGCGGCATAGGATGAACCGAACTCATCTTTTCGAAATATTGTACAATATACATAAATCACCCTCGGATATCGTTGTACACAAAAAAACGAAACCCGAGTACATGTATTTAATAAATAAAGGGATTTATGCCATTCCGTGAAAATAGCACTATTAGTAGAACCGCTACTTCTTGGAAGGGTACCTCAGCCATATTGAGGCTATGACATCGTATATACAAATGAACCAAAACCACGGACACTTAAGAATGAGATGGGCTCCTTAAAATCAGCGAAGGGGCTCATTAAAGAACAGATGAGGAAGTGGTGATGATAAAGGCAACGTGGGCGGAGGAGAAAATGGCCAAAGAGCAAGAGATAAAGGTGAGAGAATTCCAATTCCTCGACTACAGCTCAAGAAAATGATCCAGCAAGGGTATAAAGACTGGATGCCGGATATGGAGAAAGAACAATAGAGGAAGCAGGCCAGAGAGCCAAATTTCAGGCACTTGGTCTCTACAGAAATATCTAGGCTCCAACGATGTTCAGCCTGCAGTTACCGATCCAGGAGGTGCAACTACGAAGGAAGAGGAGCGGTTGCAGAAACCAAGCGCCCCTTTTTCATGGTAACCCAGATCTCTAGAAAAAGAGAGACACTAATAAAAAAAATATCACATATGTGCGATTTATGTGTGTCGGTGTGTCTGTTTTGGACATGTCTGTGTTTGCAACTAAACCTTAAAACGTCTTAAGCCATTGCTTGTATGTCATATTATGTTTGTGTGAGGGTATATTTTGTGTATCTAAACACTCCTATCCTTGCCTGCTTGTATGTGATATTATAGCATATTTATGTGAGGGCATAGTGTTTATAAACACTCCAACCATTTACTTTGTTTGAAAGCAGGTATCTCTCCTTTTTTCTACATCATATCCCTTTTGTGTAATAGTACTGTATGTTTGTGTGTTTTGTAAGCAGGGCATTTTGCACTGAACGAAACGATCCCATTGGCTAGCGCAGACTTCGACGCACTCTACCCTCATAAAAATCCTCACCGTAAACTGTTTATTTTTTAATGCATTAGTAGTAATGAGAATAATAACTAAATTTGATTTTTTCTTAATGAAAAAATATGTACCTCTGTTGAAGTAAAATACAGAATTAAAGAACTTGTACACTCCGTGCGCCCCGGAAGGTCTCTTTCCCTTATGACAGCCGTGTATGTAAGTGTAGTATGTGTACAAACACTCCTACCATTCCCGTTTGTCCCATTAACTTTTGACATATTGTCCCTATACACTTGTCTCCATAAACTTGTGCCACACCTCACCCACGATGCCATTGGAATGTTAAACCTATGGACAATTTTAACATAGGATTTCCCGTACGTTCGCATAAATTGTAGCCAACCAGTTTCAGCGTTGTTGCAATGTACCCCAATTTTAAATCTATGGACAATTTTAACTAGGTATTTCCGTATGTCTATCAAGTACCCCTTGCATGTTAACCTATTGCGTAATGTTGATTCTCCTATGTCCTCCAGACCCCTACGTAACTACTCAAGACTGTCACTAAGTGGATATGTATTAAAAACATCCCGGATAACATTTTGTTTAGGCAATTGTGTCTAACGAACCGTATTCAAAAGAATGGTTTGCTATCCCATAATGCATCTATATTTTGTTCTGCTAAATCAATCTTTTCGAGCCAAGTGACTGCGATTTCTATGCAGTTTTGCCTCCGCTTTAAAAAAAGTAAAATATAATTTAAGTACAAGTATAATTCACTAGTCTAGATAACAATGTCGGGTTCTTTTTAGTCGAACCATCTCAAGATAATTGCCTACAAAGTGTTGTAGGTGGTCTAATTTGCTAACAAAGAGATGTTGTGGGTGGGGGTAGCCTGTCGTATCTATTGTGCATGTCACCGGTTCGACGGTTTTCAAAGTAAAAGGGTGCCGGTTGTCAATAACATATATATAAATCACATGTGATGTCTTTAGAATATATATGCTGGGTATTTTTCATTTGGCTTATGTTTGGCACCCCAGCTCCGAAGGCGAAGGGTGTATGTTTTCGAAGTCTCTTCAGCTTTATCCCTGATGTAAAATATTAATTGCAGTTTTTTCTTCCATCCAGCATTTGCTTGGACCAATGGAATGTTTCTAGGGACACGATCCCTTACTCATTTACTCTGAAAGTACAAGGTACGAGAAACTTGATTTAATTTATGGTAGTCTGGTAACGTCAAAACACTACAGTAGACCAGCAATTTTACCGAGACGAAAACAAAATACCACATCAAAAATGTAAAAAAGAACTTTATTATTTGCAGACCTATACATCATTATCAGTACTGACTGAAATTATCATTGAGTTATTTTTCTTGTTATTAGACAATATTGCAGCACCCTTTTCAAACTGGAATCTTAGTTTTCACAGGATGCACATACTGTGGTTACAGCTTTTAAATAACACATCCTGCTGGGGATTAAGATTAAGAGCTAACCCTAATGGATTGGTAATATTTAATAATATAATATGGGAATACTGTTACTTAAATGCTTTTTTTCATTTTGTATACCATAAATACAGGATGTATGGCAATTTTTTATTATTTTAACCTCATGAAAATTAATGATTTAATAATAATAATAATAATAATAATAATAATAATAAATATGTGTCTGTTTAACAGTTATAAACATATTGATGCACACGTTTAAATTTTTGGTTTGACCACATTTGTTCAAGACCACTTACAAGATACACAGAAAACGAACGGTTTGCATAATTTATAATTGAGAATTTTCCAAATACACATGTTTAAAGATAAAAATACTAAAGTTCATTTTTCTAACAAATTGTCTGCAGTTGACAATTCATGCACATATTGAATTGATATTTGCAGAGTTTCATTGGATGTAGAGATGTCTTACTAACAATAGAACAAATACACGTATATGTAATTGTCCAGAAGCTTGAATCCACTACTTACATTTTATACTGTTGAAATGCAATGAAAAAAATTGCAAGTACTTAATCTGTGTCTGTATCAACTGTCGGTGTTAAATAACAAATTGTGCTAACATGTTATGAGCAGTGTTTGCCTATGATAAAAAAGTTGTGTTGGCTTGGTGTTGGCTTGCAGGACTCCTGTGATAAAAAAGTTGTGTTGGCTTGGTGTTGGCTTGCAGGACTCCTATGATAAAGAAGTTGTGTTGGCTTGGTTTGGCGTACAGGACTCCTATGATGAAGAAGTTGTGTTGGCTTGCAGGACTCCTTTGATAAAGAAGTTGTGTTGGCTTGGTGTTGGCATACAGGACTCCTGTGATAAAGAAGTTGTGTTGGCTTGCAGGACTCCTGTGGTGAAAAAGTTGTGTTAGCTTGGTTTTGGCGTGCAGGACTCCTATAATGAAGTTGTGTTGGATTGGTGTTGGCTTGCAGGACTCCTGTGATAAAAAAGTTGTGTTGGCTTGCAGGACTCCGATGTTAAAGAAGTTTTGTTGGCTTGGTGTTGGCTTGCAGGACTCCTGTGATAAAAAAGTTGTGTTGGCTTGGTGTTGGCTTGCAGGACTCCTGTGATAAAAAAGTTTTGTTGGCTTGCAAGACTCACAGCCAGAAGGGTACAGGATCAAAGTCTACAGCCTGGTTTGGCTACTGTGATGTGTTCTTGGGCAAGGCAGTTTACTCTGACTGCCTTGACACTAAATAGCCAATTTGTGTTGATGTGTTGTCAACAACAAACTAGATTATTCCCTTTGATAGTAGGTAATTTTTAACTTTGATCAGATATGAATGTAGTCAGTAGTTCATACTCCACCTGCATCTGCAGGATTGAATGCTTTATTAAATAAGGTAATGATGAAGGGTTGTTTTTAGCATGCTACACTGAGTTGGTCTCAAGGGACAGAGTGTGTGCTAAGGATCAGTTTTATCAATTGTTTAATGTTTGCAGCTTGAATTATCAATAGGTCAGTTACACTGTAGTTAAATATGTGGGTATGTGTTTGTAGATTCACCTGTATATATTAGCAATATATGTGATACACATTATAAATTGTCTGCCTGAATGCACACTTAACAGAAAATACATTTGAAGTTACAAGGTTTTACTTTAAGGTTTTAGTTCTATTGATCTTTGAAGTACAGATAGGGAAGCACTGCATATTTATTTATTTTCTTGGTTAAATAACATATATAAATACATAAATAACATAAATAACAAATAACTTGGGATCAGTTTTCACAGACAAGGGCTGCAAACCAGAACTACTTTGCAGGATTGCCCAGACAACAGCAACAATATCAAGGTTGAGACCAATATGGAAAGATACTAACTTTGCTTTTGGTTCCAAAATAAGGCTGATGCGCTCGATTGTCATATCTATCTTTCTGTATGCTTGTGAAACATGGACACTCACATCAGAAGGATTCAAACCTTCGAAATGAGATGCTGCAGCAGGATCTTGGGCATCTCATACATTGACCATGTAACCAAGGAAGAAGTCCACAACAGGATCCAACGAGCCATCGGATCCTATGAAGACCTCTTAACCACTGTATGAAAGTGCAAATTGAAGTGGTACGGTCATGTCTCAAGATCATCTGGACTGGCAAAAACAATCTTGCAAGGCACAGTGCGAGGGTGCAGAGGAAGAGGTAGACAGAAAAAGAGGTGGGAAGACAACATTAAGGAGTGGACAGGCATGGGATTTGGAGATTCCCAAAGGGCAGTAGAGAACAGGGAAAAATGGAGAGAATTGGTTGCAAAGTCAACTGTGGTGACCCAATGACCTCTTGGGTTAAGGGATTGATGATGATGATGGTGATGATGAAATAACATTCCTTGGTACTTAAATTTATTGATTGGAGAAGGTTGTATTTTTGTCTTCACAGATGGATCCTTGTTCATTGGGTTTTTAATTCATGCTTTGCAGCAACTTGGGACTACATGGAAGTTGATTTCTCATGAATGATAGTGAATATACAATACCTTATTTTATAATTAAACGTTGTTATTGGGACTAATATGATTGGGACTAACATGATGTGGACTAACGTGTTTGGGACTAATATGATTGGGACTAACATGATTACTAGGTTAATGTAAACATTATTCATTTCTTCTTCAGAACAATCAGAAGTTTGTAGGTTTGTCCAGTTGATAGCCATTAAGACTGGATAGAGCACGCTACCTGGGGTCCAGAATGCCCTCCCAATCCCTCCCTAACCCTATGGATAGGGATCATGGGATGGGGTAAGTAAACTACCTTTGCACTGTTGTACAGAAGGAATGGGATGACAATGAGTGACTTTAAAAAAATGTAAAAATAGTCATGCAAGTGGGAATTTAGGGCAAAAAGTTTGCTTGGTCATAAAATTTAGCTTTAGCCAGGAAGTCAAAGTTGCCTTGCCATAAATTAGTCATCTGTTTCCCATTGAGATTCTGCCTATAACAAAATTTGCATGGTTTCGTTGAACCCCATGTTACTGGGAAAGTGAGACACAGTGGTCACTTTTTCAGATGGCAGCAGTGTAAACAGTTTATTAAGACTTTGGTTAATTTGCATATATTGTCATTTGCATCTTGACCTTTCATCTTGTACCACTTCATGTTTATATTTATTTGAAAGGGTTAATCTTCCTAAAGTTTGTAGCATTTCTTTATATTTACCTCTTTGCCTTTTATCTTTCATCTTGTGATGCTTCATGTATATGTTTATGTTAATTTGGAATAGGTTCATCTGACTGAAGTTTTATTTGAATTACATTACATTTTTAAAGCATTAATCAGCACTATATAGCTGCTGTTGTGCTGACATGCATGCATGTATGCATACATACATACATAGATACATACATACATACATACATTTTTGTTTGCTGATTATGAAGCTAAGAAAATTCATCGTGTTACACACTTGTTCTCCCATTTGACCCTTGGGTCATAGAAAAATTTCCTAAACCATTTTGTGGATTTTGTTCATTCATGGGATGAATCATTATGAAACTAAGACAATTCATTCTGTGACAGTCTCACTTTCCCCTTTGACTTTGGTGTCAAGGTCATGTAGATTTGGTTTTTGGCTTTGTTAGTTGTAAGTCTAAGTGTATGGCCCTACATCCATCGGGTGTCTTTCAAGTGCTTACTTGGTTATAAGGCAAAGTGAGCTTATCATATGTTCCTACATCCATTGGGCGTTTGTCAAGTGCTTACTTGGTTGTAAGGCCCTACATCCATTGGGTGTTTTTCATGCTTACTTGTTTTTAAGGCTAAGTGAGCTTATCGCATGGCCCTACCTCCATCAGGTGTCTTTCAAGTGCTTACTTGATTATAAGGCAAAGCGAGCTTATCATATGGCCCTACATCCATTGGGTGTCTTTCAAGTGCTGTTTGAAAGTTTAAAAAAATATTCAGATTTGTAAAATGATGCCGATCTACCATCAAATATGGAGATGGTTAAATTTAACAGTAGAAAAGAAAAAAGAAACTAAGAACTTATGCTCAAGAACTGATGAACTGAATTTGATCGAAAGCATCCTGGTTTGAAGACCTTTCAGTTTTAAACAAAATGATGCAAACCAGCCTTTAGATGAGGCCACAACTACTAAGGATGCTGCTGTTACTATCAGTAGTAAAACCTTTAAGCAACTTTCTCCCCAAAACCATTGAAGAGAATTTGACCAAAATGTGACAGAAAGCACCATGGCATGAAGAATTTTCAAGTTATTTTTTTACAAATAATTGTACACCTCATCATAATGTGATTCTAGTGCTAATGCAGTGCTACTATGGTTCATGTGACCAAAATCATACCTATATATAACAGTAAGGGTTGAAAGAAAGCAACTTAAAACTTTGTCTTATATATTCATTTCCTTTCAAAACATGATTATTGAACAAAGTTTGAATATTGTAACAAGATACTACAGTTCTATACATTAGATTTATCTCCATATATTGTGATACTCAGTGCAAAACTTGGTCAGCAGTAATGGACCCCAGCTACCACATTATAATGAGAAAGAGCTGTATACTACAGTACTGGCACATAACATGGTTCTCAGTTATGGACCCTAACAACAGTGTTACCCCGCTATAGCATGCTCTGTTATAACAATAATTCAGATATACCACGATCATGACATAGCACCAGAAATTTCTTATAAATGTATTTTTCTCATATACAAAAGAATTCTTTCTTAAAGTGTGAAAAATAACATGTAAAAAGTTTATTTTCATTTTTGGGAAGAGATGATGTATGAATTCTAATAGGCAATGATCATAGCATGTCTCCTGAAATTTCACATGCCTGTATTTTTCTCTTACACAAAAAAATATTTTTTCTTCTTAAAAGTACAAAAAATAATGTGTAAGAAGTTTATTCATGGATCGTGATGGGCTTTTCCAATGTCATGAATTACGATTTTTTTTTTTTTCTTCTTGGTGACAAAATACGATCTGGTAATTGGGGGGGGGGGGGGCCACAGTGTTGACTGTTTAAACTAATATCTTTGGTTTGGAGGGGAGAACTTCAGAGGCACCATGACAGGAAGCTGTAAACTTGATATAAAATGCACTGGAATCTATCTAAACATTGTTATTTAAACAAATTCTTTTTTCATGCTGACAAACCATCTTAACAGCGCATTGTTTTTATATCATAATCCACATATACTGACATCTGGCCTGAGTAATGTATGCTGTGATACACTGCAGTAGTCATGCTACTGGGACTAGCTACGATTGACCAGCCTTTGAAGGCCTGAACAGTAACTGCTACAATTAATTAAAAAGCGGCTGAGTCCTTTTTTTAAAAATGTACTTAGAAAAAATAGTTTTGCTGAAACTTCAAAGAAAACTGATTAACTTTGAAGCACTAAATTGTTGTGTGTAAATACTAAGCAAATGAAAAAAAATCAGTCTCCAACAGTGTTCTACAATTATTTAATGTTGCTGCTGCAATAAAAAAAAGGCATTTTTGTTTGGTCCTCCAAAGCCGTCCTTTTGTGGTGACTTCAGTAACACAGGCACCCTTCATCAAGAAGAAGACAACACTCTTCAGTAAAAACAAAGAACCTTTCATCAGGGTAAGTCAACACCAAGCTTAAATAAAAGCAATGGAATCTGATTGATTGTTGCATTTTCCAAAGTGACTGGAACACACTTATTGTGCCATAAAAGTTTCTATTCTTGCAAGAAAAAAGTTTATGCTTATGATCGCTACCAACAGTGGCATAAATGCAGATTAAGTTTCCAATCAAAATGTTTTTAAATTTTTTTAATTTGTTCCTGTTTTCATTCCCCTGTGAATAGCCTCATCTTCTAGATAGCTTTGGCAAGATGATAGCTGTCTCCAGCTGACCAGAATCTAGACTAATTTAGTACATGTACATATAGCATGTAAACAACTATAGCCACATGCTACTGGTGACAATATCCATGTGAATTTTTTAGTGTCAGTCGGATAAAGATCAAATGAGGGCTACCATTTATATATATATATATATATATATATATATGTGTGTGTATGTGTGGTATTTGTGTTTTCTTAGGGAATGTGACTGATACATTAATTTTATAACGTGATCTATTCTCGAATTCATGGATTTTTCATATATGTGTACAGTAAGTAGTTAACAGATTATGGATTGTACTTCACAAGTGCAAGTTGTCAATATTTTGTGTCTGTTTTTCAGTTTTTGTACACCCCCTCCCGTTTTGTGGCCATATTTTGGTACATGCATCATTTTCATCAGCTGACTTGGTTGGTTATAACGGTTCAGTCTATAACACGGTTGGGTTCTATGGACCCCAACCACTGTGTTATAGTGGGGTCACAGTGTATCTCATTACAATGAGGGAGAGCTTTATCAACCTATTATAACTATTACTGTAAATAATAATGCAGCTAGAAAGTTAGTACAAGGGTATTTGGGTTTAGGTTAAAAAACAGTAGATGTGATGAAAATTATGTTGATTACAAAACCGAGGGGGAGGGTAGAGTTGGAACTGCATGATGCTTCAACAGACTCTTGTGTTTCACTCTTTTTCTGCAGACAAGAACAGGTAATTATGCATAAAATAGGGCAGTAAATGTATTTGTAATTTAACAAATCTGAGTATGTTGTCAATGTTGAGACAGACTTTTTGACTGATCTCAAACAATCTTTACTTGTACCCACTTGCAGGTGTCGGAGGGGTTTCTCCCTTTTCTTCCTGGGAATCTGAGCATATGTAGAGCAGGATATTTAATACAGAATAATTCTTTAACTCTTATAATATGGTAACAAAATCAGGCTGATTTTTCTGGATGCCACTCATAATACTGCTAGGAATGATGGAGCTCTTTAGTCATGGGTTTAGAGGTACATGTACTTCATTTAGAGTAGCGAATCCAAACTTTTATTTTGTACCTTCTTCCTTTGTGCCTATTAACCCAGAGGCTTAATATAAACCTGGTTGATAAATCCTCTGTAGTCAACACTGTAATCCTCTGACAGTGGGTAGTGGGTATGACAGCAACAGCAGAAATTGCTAATTTATGACAGATGAGTTTTACATATTATTTTTGCAAATGTCTTGTATAAATTGATGAAAGCAGCATATTTTGGTTGATTCAGGACATGATTTATTTGAATTTGGGGTCCGAAAATTATGCTTTGCCTGAGGTCCAGGACCCATTTATTTTTTAGTTGTGAACCTGCCCTATGTTAGCAGCACTAGCCCATTGGACCATTAATATTTTTTACTTTCTTACTTGTTCCTATTAATTTAATAAATTGTTCTTTCTTAGTCATT
Source organism: Megalonaias nervosa (assembly GCA_016617855.1). NCBI lineage: Eukaryota > Metazoa > Mollusca > Bivalvia > Unionida > Unionidae > Megalonaias > Megalonaias nervosa. The sequence continues at coordinate 17,781 of JAECUM010039183.1, forward strand.
GAGTCATCTAGGAAAAGTCATGAAAGAACATGATGCAGAAGTCAGTCAATAGTGAGAGAGACTGGTGGAGTAAATTGTTAATGTAAATTGGCAAAATTAGCATGCAGTATGCTGGTCACCAGTCTAATCTTAATCTGTGTCAGACAAACATTTATCTATTCTCACCCATAGCTAAAGCCAAACATCAACAGTATGTGCCTACCACATGCTCTACATGAATGACCATGAGTTTAAGTATGGATTTACAGGTAGTGGGTAAAGAGAATTTGTCTTCTAGAAGGATTGATGCACTGCAGGACCTAAAAGTCCCAGGTCAGAAAAGGATGCAGACTATGATAAATGCAAATATATTTGGACTTTCCAGGATCACTGGAGCAAATTTGGCCATAAGTTGGATATGACGAGAATACATTGCTTATGTTTTACTGGACTTGTAAGGCATTAGTTAGCAAGTTGTTTAGGTGCCTTAATCAAGGGCACATCAGATTTTAAAACTGACCCATTGATAGCGCATGAAATAAGCAGAAAGCATATTACTTGCTTCAGAAGGTTGTATTTTATGCTTGACTATTTGCCCATCATAGCTGATCTGTCCAGACTGAAGATCTCCTGAGTGTTGAGTTGCCTAACATAGTAGAGAAGTGTCTAGTGCAGTTAAGTTCTTTGAAGGCTAACCCAGGAATAAGTATGAAAGTATTTCTGCAAAAGTATGACCCTGAAGCAAACATATTTGGCAGTGCTTCACTGAAAGGATTATGTTAACCTGTTACATTGCTTAAATGTAATGAAGTGCAGATAATGCTAAACATTACTATCAGATATATTCAAGATAGATTTTCAAATATGAAGGAGGAACCAATCAAACAACTGTCTGTCTTGAACTTCCATGAATGGCCTCTGGACAATACTGAACTTCACAAGTATGGTAACAAAGATTTAAAGCACCTGTTGTATGAATCTGTAGTGGGTGCCTAGTTGTCAGAGGAAGATAATCAGATGATCCTTTACAAAGACTGGCTTACATTAAAACTGGTCCCTAATGGCCAACCCTCTTGTTGATACGTGTAGTTAAGTGTTGATAGGGGGTACATTTGCAGACTCATCTATCACTAAGTTGATTGAATAATAATAAGCAGAAAGCATATTACTTGCTTCAGAAGGTTGTATTTTATGCTTGACTATTTGCCCATCATAGCTGATCTGTCCAGATGAAGATCTCCTGAGTGTTGAGTTGCCTAACATAGTAGAGAAGTGTCTAGTGCAGTTAAGTTCTTTGAAGGCTAACCCAGGAATAAGTATGAAAGTATTTCTGCAAAAGTATGACCCTGAAGCAAACATATTTGGCAGTGCTTCACTGAAAGGATTATGTTAACCTGTTACATTGCTTAAATGTAATGAAGTGCAGATAATGCTAAACATTACTATCAGATATATTCAAGATAGATTTTCAAATATGAAGGAGGAACCAATCAAACAACTGTCTGTCTTGAACTTCCATGAATGGCCTCTGGACAATACTGAACTTCACAAGTATGGTAACAAAGATTTAAAGCACCTGTTGTATGAATCTGTAGTGGGTGCCTAGTTGTCAGAGGAAGATAATCAGATGATCCTTTACAAAGACTGGCTTACATTAAAACTGGTCCCTAATGGCCAACCCTCTTGTTGATACGTGTAGTTAAGTGTTGATAGGGGGTACATTTGCAGACTCATCTATCACTAAGTTGATTGAATACTTCTTCAACATATCTCCAGCTACTAGTGCTTGTGAGCATGGTTTTTCCAGAGCCAACTGTGTTAAGACAGACTTGAGAACATCCTTGACCAAAGAAAATTTTCACAACCAGTTATTCACCATGTCAGAGGGACCAAAACTAGTGAACTTCTGTCCCGATGAGGCTGTTGCCCACTGGCTACATTCCTCAGAGAAAATATGGCACTTAACATGTACAATCCCAGGGTCGAGGCAGAGTTCTTATGAAGCTGACTTTGAGTAATCTGTTAAATGACTCATTTCTTAAGGGTTATTGACTGTATATAAACAGACTTTAATGGGTTTTGTTCCTGTTTCACTGAACGAACTTTCAATTGCAAATGTGTCCTGTTTTGTGTTGGTGTTGGATGTTTTTCATCTGATGCTGAGAACTTTTAGACTTGAAGTTTCTGAAAACTACTGTACAGCAGCCACTGAGATTCAAAGAGGATCCATGAAAGGAAGGTATAGTCATGTGATTTAAAATTTTGACATGGTAGATAAAGAATTTAAATGATTGAATACTCAATGCAGTATATGTCTGAATATTGTACTTTAAGCCCCATGGTGGTGGGAGAATTATTGTTAGCATTAAAGAAAGTAAAGATGCAGACATAATAACAAATTCCATGGAAAACTTCTTTGACCATTTGGCAATCTTGCTGGTATATGTTGGTATACCTGCATTAAATGTACCCAGGTTTATTGTTAGCTAGTGTTAATGTAAGTGACAGATCTAGATCTGTTTAATAGACCATTTTTATGTGTTATTAAATGCATTTGACAGTGAGACTCTTACTTCAGGTACAGAAATTATAAGTACAGCTGAAGAGACAATATAAAAAGACAGTTGCCCATACTTGACCTTCTTTTGGCTTGGGTGACTTTATCCCTCCAAAACCTATAGCATGCTGTCTGCTCACAGTTGCTAAGAATAGTTTGTATATGTAATAATAGACAATTTTGTTTTATAATAGTTGTGTTTTATGCCTTTTGTCCTTGAAAACCATAAGTTTTTAGGATTTTGTGTGTTTTACCTTTATCTGTTATATTTTATGCCTCTTTCAAAATGTTAGCATCTTTACCTTTAATATTTTATTTTGCTGTGTTTCACATTTACATTTATTTGGAAAGGTTAATCTTCCTCTTCCTGGTTTTTGTGCTATTCTTCATTTTTACATTGCTAGAACTTTGCTTTTAATTGGCACCAGATAGCCATTATTGTGCAGAGGTGTCATTAAATGCTAATACTTGGCCTTATAGGAATTACGGTACTAATTCAGTTCCCATAGTAAACCTATGCAAACACCATGATATTAAAAATTCAATAACTTAACATTTCTGAGTGCACATAATCAAACCTATATTTATCAGTATAGATGAAACCTGGATGTCAGCTTCTGTGTAGAGGAAAGGATATGAGCCGTGGCATTTTCTAGACCTGCATGTGTTTTTTTTATTTTTTTTCACTTACAACTTGCATAAGCTCTCAAAAGATTCTTTTTCCTAAAAGCTTACATTATTAACCAATCCGGGCCAGCCAAACCCATATATACTCTATTTTATGTTCACCCATTTCCAGGCTGGTTCCCATTTTTCCATGCCATTAGTACCGTGTGTCCTATATCCACCCTTGATTTTCTTGACAGCCCTAGGAATAGTTCAATACATAAGTAAGTAATGTGCATAGTTCTGCTTGTCAAAGATTATATTAGTGAATATTAAATTATATTGCAAGTTCATGTTCACATAAAGAGCAATGGTGCATTGCAGGCAACATTTAAATATTTGAGCTTTATTTAAGAAAATCAGAAGAAAAAAAATTAAAATAAATCTGTCTAATAAGAGTTATCATTTTTAATATCACCATTTATCTCTTTTCAATTTAATACTGAAATATATTACCAGCCTTGTCATATTATGTAGTTAATGAGTAAAAGATCAAGGTGATCATCTATTTGTACATGTATTATTACAGAGAAAGAGATTTAAATGACAAAAATTGCCTAACATTCCTCCCAGAAGACATATAATTTAAAACTAAAGTGAGGTAGACATAAGTCCATTAAAATGCAAAATACGAAGTTTCAAAACATTCACTTAAAGAAATTAGTGGGATGCAAAGTCATGAGCAGTCATCCCCATTAAGTATGGTTGAAGAGACCTGAGTGATCATATCTGAAGCATTATGTTTCAAAACACAACTAGGAAATATCATATTGCTTGCTATAAGTACTCTATGAATGGTAAATTGTATAAATTTTATATATGTATTGCTTAGATATGAACCAAAGTGCAAAACATTCCACCTAACATAGTCAAATCTACACCCTGTTCCCCTTCCCCACTTCTTGGCAACAGTTGATATATCTGAATATGAGTTTAATATCCCACTGAAAGTCACTCTGTGGTTTACAAAAGGTATTAATTTTGCTTGATATCTACAAATAGAACCATATGATTGCATTTACAGTAAAGTTAACTGCACTTGCATGTGTGGAGTCACTGTATTGCTGTAGCTGTCTATAGGAATCACGGTACTAATTCAGTTCCCATAGTAAACCTATGCAAACACCATGATATTAAAAATTAATAACTTAAAATTTCTGAGTGCTCATGATCAAACCTGTATTTATCAGTATAGATGAAACCTGGATGTCAGCTTCTGTGTAGAGGAAAGGGTATGAGCCGTGGCATTTTCTAGGCCTGCATGTGTTTGAAACGTGCTTTCAGTTCCACACCAAAGAGTCAGGTGCTAATTTTAGTAATGAGTGTTCCAAACTCAAGACTGTTAAAGGACTGATATTCCATCAATAAAACAATGTCTCTGTTTTTTTTCACTTACAACTTGGATAAGCTCTCAAAAGACTCTTTTTCCTAAAACATAACTTACATTATTAACCAATCCGGGCCAGCCAAACCCATATATACTCTATTTTATGTTCACCCATTTCCAGGCTGGTTCCCATTTTTCCATACCATTAGTGCCGTGTGTCCTATACAGTGACACTGACCATGTAAAGGGACATAACATAAATTTTAATCCTAACATGAAATGATTAGACTGTGATTACCTCCCTTGAGATAGTTTTACCACTGTAGTGTTTAGCATAATCAGTTCAATAGAAAATGCTTGTAAGAGGTATTTCCTTAAATATTTTCTGGCAAAATGTTTTAGGAAGTTTTTAACCAGTTCTCTGTTAAAAGATAATAGATTAAAGTCTACCTATCAGCATTTCAAATTCAGATTCTATTTTTAGTTTACCTGGCCATAGGGCTAAGTAAAATTATACTATCCCAGCATCCATAGTGTACCTTTCAACAATTGCTATTTAAAACTTTTCCCTCAAAACTATACCGCAGTGGTTTGGTATTGTGGGTCTAAACGTTAGCGATTGGCGAATAAGTAAACATAAACACTGACCTACAATATATTATATATGAGTTTGTTGTTCATTGCTCTATATTAAAATGCATTTAATTTCCAGGTCAAATCAGATAATTGCAGGAAATAATTGATAAATAGATGCCATGTAGATTCCAAGTTATGCAAGGGGAGTTACTCTGATATCAGAGTAATACTGAAAAAATATTTTTACAATGGCATATACTTGCCTTAATGTTAGGAATTTTATGTATGTGTTGGACACATAAAGTGCAAGTCAACTCGAAAAATGGATGCTACTTCCATGGCATTCATTCTGCCACATGTTCCCTCCACTACAGAAACTTGTCTGAGAGAATTAAAGAATGCATCTTGTTACGAGTCTACGCTCTTAAAATAAGTAACAGAAAAGAGTGAAGACAACAGGCTTTGTAAAATATAACAAATAATTTATTTCCCTAGAATACAAAGTGAAAAATTAAGAAAAAAGAACTTGCGGTTTTAGAATTAAATCCAAAAATAATCCAAGAATTAAAAAATAGAAGTCCTAGTAATAAAAAGTCCTGAATTAAACTGAGTTTGAATCCTGATGAAATCCAAAAGTGCTGTTAAGTCAACAGTGTCTTGTTGAATCACGGAAAATATTATTCCAGTTTTGAATTTAGTATAACTTGCAATAAATGTCTTCATCCAAGAATTTTGTAGGAGCACTTTTGTATTTCCAGGGGAAAGAATCACTTGAATTCAGTAATTTGAAGAAAATAATATTTCAATCCAAACTGGTCACAACCTAATAACATAGTGTCAAGTGTTTAAGCCCAACTGAATATACCTTTATCAAAACAACAGTTATACATTAATTAAGATGAAAAACAGATTCCCGGGTGAGGGTCAAAAGTTCATTCTTCTGGGAAAAAATAGAAGTTTGTTATGCCATTTGTCACATAGTTCAGGTATGACCTTGATTCAACTTAACAATTCTTACTATGAGAAAGATTTTTAAAAAATTTTTTAAAAGTTGATTCCCAATTTGGAACGAGGTCAAGAACTAGATACAATGTTTGTTGTTTATGTCAATGAAATAAAAATAAAAAAAAAATCACATCAAACAGAACTGAACTCAGTGTTACATTACAATAGCATATAATGGAATTTTAAAACAATTAAAACTAACAAACAAGTAATTAAATATATATATAACACTTGCCCCCATAAAAGTAAAAGAAAGATTTATATAATAAAGCTTTCTTTTTACCATAGGTTAATTATGCATTAGGTTTATGAAAAATATAACGTAAGAAGAAATCTTATGAATGATACAAAGTATACATGAAATATATATATTTCTATACATGTGAAAGTGCATGTGCTATTAAATTGTCTTTTCCCTTGATGTGCCAGATGTCAATATTATATTCCTGTAACAACAAACTCCACTTTAATAATCTCTGATTTTTGTTTTTCATCTTGCTGATGAAAGTAAGGGGGTTGTGATCACTGAACACAGGGTTCCCATGCTACCGGGAAATCGGGAAAAAGTCGGGAGAAATTATATTTTTTTTCCCGACCGTGAAAAGTCCTTGAATTTTTAAAATATTTATGAAAGTTGGGAAAAACCCGGGAATTTTCCGCCAGCAATTGATGCCCAAAACAGTTAGGCAGTTGAGTTGTAACTGAACTGATCCGGAGTTAAATCTATTGAGTTCTGACCAGAATATTCAGAGGTTGCAGTATGGATCTTTTTCTGTACACGTGTTGAGTCAATCCACAGATCAGAGCATTAGTTTTGTAACGTAGCTTTTTTCCACAGACTGCTTGATATCCGTAGTCTTCCTTACTTGGAAGGTATGAAAACTAGTCTAGCATCACAATAGGCCAACATGGTGGTAGTAAAGCTTCGCTGCTTACCAGATGGCCTTTGTTAAATTCTTTGTTAAATCGAGTCATACCTGCATGAAATCGATATGAAAATTACTTTTTTTCTCAGAAATTGATAGTATTAAAATCCTTATGTCTTTAATCTGCTGAAAGACAAGACAAAACTAAGGTGTTCATGAAATTTGACCTGGTACTCAGATTTGCATTGCTTGTCGTACAAGTACACAAATCTCACAGCCCACATTTTCAAATGTTATAGAAAAAAAAAAATTAAAGAAAAGTTGTATACTGGTTGTAATAAAAACACAAAAACAAAAGAACACAATATTCTTTACATTTATTCCATGAACAACTACCGAAGTTTTGTTGTATCACAGGATTGATGAATCTGATTGGTGATAGGTGATCATGTGATTGGTTGATGAATCTGACTGGCCAGATTGCTGCGACAGTGACAGGTTTTTTGTTCTCGAAATAAATACGTTGAGAATATTATGTTCGTTCTGGTTTTTACAAAAGGTATCTGACTATCATTTAATATAATTTAATTTTTGTATAACAGCATTAAAATCGAGTTTGTTGTTTATATCTTGTGACTATTGGACTTCCTATATAGTGGTTTGAGATTTGTGAAGTCATGTGACTAGTAATGCAAATAGCGAGCACAGTGTCAGGTTTCATCTGTGCTGTAGTTGAGTCTGGTTTGTCAGCGGATTAAAGACATAAGGTGGCGCTCCACAGTTTCGTACTTTGCATAGGGTTAGAATTTTAAAGAAAAAGAACTCCCCCGGGTTTCCTCACTAGTTATAGTGGCTATTTAAAAAAGACCTTGTCTATCTTAGGTATTGTTCAAAGAACCTTTAGAGTATACAGCTTGACCTTACTCCAGATGTGCACCTTTCAAAAAAGTGCTAGCTCCACTTGGTCATTTTCACTTCCTGAACTTCAGACGTAAATTGTAAAAAAAAGATCTGATAACTTTTTTTACATTTTATATATTTGGTAATTTGTTCATTCACTTTCAGAAGCTGGTATTGTCTAGTCTGGCAAAATTCATTTTCCCTATTTTAATAGCTGCCAAGTATAGTGTACTTTAGACAAATTCAGGCTGATTTTTGGAGTACAAGGGAGCAGTCATTTTAGTTAGCAGTGCGCTAAGATCATTTACAATTTCCAAAAGTACAATATCCAAAGAAATGTCAGTAACATTACATCAAAGTAGCATAGAGGTATGCCAACATTCTCTCCACTGTGCATGTTTTAAATGCAAACAACTTCACCTTACGTGTCACTCTCTCAAAAGTACATAATAACTGGTGAGTGGCCCCTAAAGAATATAGTACTTGCCATTTCTGAGAAAATAAATCATTTTTCTATCGAGTTCATACAGGTATAAGTCATTGTAACATCGTTTAAATTGCTAGGCCTGCTGGTGAGCAACTACCATATGCGGCTACTGCACGGTGGTGGCAAATTCTAAAGTTTCGATATGCAATTGCTTTTGACCCCACACCCAAACCTAAATGTCCAAATGTGAAAAATGGAGTGGAATATTCGGAGGAAACCCGAATTAGAAAACAAACTGCTATTCGTTTTAAGCCAAATTTGTTGTCCAAAAATGTAGAATCTCTGAGCTGAACTTTGGTGCGAAATTTTTTTCGATTACACAGTGAGATGTAGCTTGAAACATTGGTTGCAGATCTTGAATAGAACACAGGAGAAATGAGAAATTGTCATCCCTTGTTTTATATTTTAAAAAACGATAGGAGCCCCTTTATCAATACAGGTTTTGGACTGGTTTATCAAATCCCAAGAAGACAAGTTGATTTTACAGAAAATTCAGTCCTTGTTTATACAGCAGTGTATAATTTTGATGATCTTTTGTCAAAATTTAAATCAACCCTTTTGTGAAAAAAAATTTAATGATGGATTTTTAATCAAATTGTCATAAGGATTATAGGTTGTTTGAAAAATCTTGTTTGGGATTTTATTGGCACATATAAATTCAGGGTTAAACTTTTTTCGTTACAAGATAAGATTCTAATACTCTGCTTTCACTGTTTTGTTGTTTGTATACTGTGACAGGAAATGTTTAGTTTGTATAACATGCATATATATTGCTATAGAATTCTTTAGAATTAAAGGTTTGAAAGGAAACAAAACTAATTTATGTTCGTTATGTTGTTTCCACATAGCAATATAATGCAGGTCAGCAAAGTAAAGTCAGAAATTTTATTCTGTACATTGAAATGATTTAACATGCCAAATTATAGGAATATAGTCTGTTTCATGTAATATGTTTTTGGTTTTGTACATGATCATCTTTTTTGACTTAGATGCTTTGGAGAGTCTCAAAAGAGAAACATCTTCAGGTTTAGAAAATTGAATATTTTATGATTTAAAATGTATTTTAATTCCAGTCAGTAATGGTCATATGTGAACCTTGTTAAAATTAATTTCATCCTGGAAAAACCCTGGAATTGACCTGGAAATTTATCTTTAGAAAAGTGTGGGAACCATGTGAACACAATAATCAGAGAAGGAGCTGAACTAAATGTTAACTTCAAAATATTGCAATGCCAGTATCAAAGCCAAACATTCCTTCTTGATTGTAGAATAATTTCTATGGTGCTTATTTAATTTCTTAGAAAAATAGCACACTGGATGATCAACACCGTTTTTATCTTAAATCAGTACTACTCCAACCCCAACATCACTTGCATCAACAGACAGTTTAAATGATTGACTGAAATTTGGAGCTGTAAGAACTGGTGCACTCTTAAGTATGGCCTTTAACTTATAAAAAGCCTCCTGACATTTTACAGTCCAATGAAACTTGTTTTTCTTGCTCAATAAATTTGTCAGGGGTTCAGCAGTTATGGAAATATTGGAACAAAATTTCTGATAGTATCCAGCCATACCTAAAAATCGCATCAGTTGCTTTTTACTGACAGGCACAGGGAATTCAGAGATAGCCTTGACCTTAGCATCTATAGGTTTAACTTGTCCATCTCCCACAATATGTCCCAGAAATGTTACACAAGCACAGCAGAACTCACTTTTGGATAAATTAATTGTCAAACTTGCATCAGTGAGTCTGTCAAAGAATTTCCGAATTGTTGCTAAATGTTCTTTCCAGGTGTCATTGTAGATGGTGAGATCATCAATGTAAGCATCACAGTTATCTAGACCAGAGGTAATCATGTTCATTAAACGTTGAAAAGTACTTGGCGAATCGTTCATCCCATATGGCATCACTTTATAGTGATAAAGTCCATCTGGAGTCATGAATGCCAAAATTAACTTTGCCCTTTCCGTCTGTGGAATTTGCCAAAATCCTTTCAAAAAGTCAAATTTTGGTGACATACTTTGCATTTCCAACTTTATCAATGCAGTCATCGATTCTGGTAATGGAAATGAATCTGTTTTAGTCACACTGTTCACCTTTCTATAATCAGTTCACATGTGAAAAGTTTTGTCTGGTTTCGGAACATGTATACATGGTGAACTCCAGTCACTTTTACTCGGTTCTATGAAATCATTTTCCAGCAAATACTGAATTTCCTTTTTCAAGTATTCCTGTTTGAGAGGGTTCATCTTGTATGGGTGATGTTTCATAGGTTTGGAATTTATAATTTCAGCGTCATGGTAAATTTTGTTTGTTCTTGTAGGAACATCTGGAAATAAAGTGCTCATATTCAAGTAATAACTGTTTAAGTTCATTCCTTTCTTCTTGTTGCAAATGTGAAAGTGTCTGGTCCAGATTATTCATAATTTCTGAATTCTGAAGATTTGTTACTCCAAAATCAGTAGAGTCCGATTGCATTCCTTCACTTAAATCCTCACTGAGTGGGACAGGTACAACTAAATTAATTGCACAATTAACCTGGCTATCTCTCTCAATATACTGGTACTGCATTAATTTATTTACATCCCAGGAGTACTATTATTGTAATTTAACTCATTTATTTTCTTCTTAACTTTGTAAGGGCCGTAATAGCTAATCTGAAGAAAATTTTGAAGAATGAGCAAGAGAGACAGAACTCTATCACCAGACTCAAAAGTTCCCTTCATTGTAGTTCTGTCAAACCATAATTTCACTTTTGACTTGAATTGCAGGATGCCAAATTCAAGCTTTTACTGTTGTTTTAGTTTTAATATTCCTCAAAGGAATTGCCTCTGGGAATCTTGTTGACGCACACAATTTGGTCAACAAGTATTGGTTACCTGACTTGGTCTTAGGTAAGGGACTGACACAATCAACCATTATTCTGCTAAATGGTTCGTCAAATGCAGGAATAGGTTGCAAATGAGCCTTAGATATCTTATGATTGGATTTTCCTACCATTTGACAAGTATGACAAGATCTGCAGTATTTCCAAACATAAATTTTAATTTTTGGCCATTAGAAGTGATTCAAGTTCTTGCGATAAGTCTTATTAATCCCTAAATGACCAGCCAAAGGAGTTTCATGGGCTAGACTAAGAATTTCTTGTCTGTACGATTTTGAAACTACAGTTTGATAGTTCACTGACCACTCGTCACCAGCAGGTACCTCAGGAGGTCTCCATTTTCTCATAAGAATCCCATTTTTAATGAAATAACAGACAGGTACTGTGGCTTTAATTTCACTAATGGCCCTTTGAAACAAATGGGAGATCTTGGGATCTTTTTCTTGTTCGATGACAAGTGATTGTCATTTGTCACCCTGATTAGAATAAAGAGAATGTGCAGTTAAAAGAGGATCACTGTGATCAGTACCCTTTGATTGATCCAAACAAGGAGTTAAAGTGACCTCATCAAAAGCCTGACAAATACATATATCAGCTAAAGGAATACTTTCCTGATCAACATCATTCTCAAGAGCTTTCTTTGCCACAGCTCTAGTAACTGCAAAAGCTGCGTATAAATCAGGGAATTCTTTTTCAATAGGATCGACTTTCTGATCCAAACAGGGCTTGTCAGTTACAAGTGGATTAACTGATCTCCAGCTAGGTCATTGCCTCGTAATAAATGAATGCCCTCAACAGGTAAAGAAGACACTGTATCGACTGTCACGGGTGCTGAAACTAAGTCTGACAACAAATTTACACAATGGAGAGGAACATTAACAAAGCTGCACTCTACTCCCTGAATAAGAACACTCATTAGAAGAAGACTTCTCAGAAAAAGGCAAAGTACCTGATAATAAAAGACTCTGAGAAGCTCCTGTATCCCTTAAAATTTTAATAGGGATGGGATTGACTGAATCACCCAAGAGTGATATAGAACCCTTCGACATGAATGGTTCATATTTCTTGATAATAAAATCAGACAGGGGTTTATTAGACCCAACAAATGTATTGCTTTCAATACATGACTGTGACCTTGACATCTTAGAAATAAGAGCATTTGGAATAGGTCTATCTTGATTTTGATGCTTAATTTTCGATTTGTAGCAATCAGAAATCATGTGTCCTTTCATCTTGCAATAGGTACACATAGGAAGAGATAAGGATTTCTGATTAAGCTTATCAGAAGCTTGATTTCTAAAAGTTGTGCCAGATTGAAATTTAGAAGGGCTGATATTAGGCTGAAATACATTTTTTACCAGAAGACTGCTGAGTGGAAGACTTTCCTACAAAAGAAATTTTATGAGCTAAGGAATACTCGTGAGCAGTACAAGCAACATTTTCCAAGGTGTCAACCTTACGCTCATCAAGATAAGTCTTAATGTCACTATGGACACAATTCTTGGGCTCTTCAAGTAATACAAGTTGTCTGAGATTTTCATAATCTTTATTAACCTCTCTAGAAAGAGCACCACCTATCAAATTGTCGTGCTTTTTCCCATACAAATTCGACATATGTCTGGTTAGTTTTCTTGAATTCCTAAACCCTTGTCGATAAACCTCAGGGACTAACTCATAACCCTTCAAGATACAGTCCTTAACCACATCATAGTTGGCACTCTGCTCTAGTGAAAGTGAAATGTAAATATCACGAGCTTTACCAGTAAGTACACATTGTAATAACAGAGTCCAGTTCTCTCTTGGCCACTTCAAAATTTGAGCAGTTTTCTCTAAATGAACAAAATATTGATCTACTTCTTTTTTCCAGAAAAGGGGGTGCTAACTTCCTATTTCTTAAAACATCAACTCTAATTCTTTTAACCTAATTTGAAATTCCCTTTCTTCCTTTTCTCATTGCATTTGCATTTGCTTCTGTCTCTCTCTCTCTCTCTCTCCTCTTTCTCCAAATGCAACTGCATTTGTTTCTCTCTCTCCACCTTATCTAATTGCATTTATTTCTCTTCTTTCTGTAACTGTATTTATCTTACTTTCCTCTCTCTTTCCATTTGTATCATTTCTATCTGAAACTGAACCTGTCTTATCTCTAATTCCAACTTTTTTAACTGTACTTCCATTTTCAAAATTTCCAACCACTGCTGGATAGAATTTTAAAAAATTCTCTACTTCTGATGATATTGTAAAAAAGCCTGTTGATTTCACTTAAAGATTTCAAAAATGTGAGATGATACTTGCGATTTAAAAAATTCTGAAACTATGGGAATTTAAATTTCAAAAAACAAAGTTTTCTGAAATATTTTAGCATTATTCATATATCCCAAGGACAAGAACCCAATTTTCTGTTATGAGTCTATGCTCTTAAAATAAGTAACAGAAAAGAGTGAAGACAACAAGCTTTGTAAAATATGACAAATAATTTATTTCCCTAGAATACAAAGTGAAAAATTAAGAAAAAAGAACTTGCGGTTTTATGAATTAAATCCAAAAAAAATCCAAGAATTGAAAAATAGAAGTCCTAGTAATAAAAAGCCCTGAATTAAACTCAGTTCAAATCCCGATGAAATCCGAAATGGAAGGCGTTGACATCTGTTGTGGTCAGCAAAGTGCTGTTAAGTCAACAGTGTCTTGTTGAATCACAGAAAATTTTATTCCAGTTTTGAATTCAGTATAACTTGCAATAAATGTCTTCATCCAAGAATTTTGTAGGAGCACTTTGTATTTCCAGGGGGAAAGAATCACTTGAATTCAGTAATTTGAAAGAAAAAAAAATTTCAAACCAAACTGGTCACAACCTAATAACATAACGTGTCAAGTGTTTAAGCCCAACTGAATATACCTTTATCAAAACAACAGTTATACACTAATTAGGACGCAAAACAGATTCCCGGATGAGGGTCAAAAGTTTATTCTTCTGGGAAAAAATAGAAGTTTGTTATGCCATTTGCCACGTAGACCTGGTATGACCTTGACTCAACAGTTCTTACTGTGAGAAAGATTAAAAATAATTTTAAAAAGTTGTTTACCACTGTCACTGATTTTGGAACGAGGTCAAGAACTAGATACAATGTTTGTTGTTTACGTCAGTGAAACAAAAAATTTTAAAAAATCAGTCAGGTCAAACAGAGCTGAACTCAATGTTACATTACAATAGCATGTAATGGGATTAAAAACAATTAAAACTAACAACCAAATAATTAAATTAAATATACATAACAATCTGTAATCACCTGTGATGGAGGTGTAGTGCCCTGATTGTCAGTGGGACTGTGCCCACCAGCATGAACTTGAAAGTACATGTCAACCACCAACTGTTTAAATGACTCCAGATGTTCTAACAAAGGCAATAAATCATTTACAAATATGTTTTAAAGTCAACACCTGTCAATTCCGAATGCCACCAGATAACAAGCACATTAGGATGCTTCACGTTTTGACTCTTATATACTACCATAGATTTGATCTCTTGGTTCTTGACAAATATGGTAATCATGTGATCTGACTCTTGCATAACATCTTTGAACTTTTTCTCATGACAAACTGTTTAATTGATTTGTTACAGTGATATCAATTTTAAAAAGATATAGATTCTGTTGGTGAACAAAGGTATACAGCGATTTTTGCAAACATTTTTAAAATAGTGTGTTTGCCAACAGTCTGAAGATTTACCCAAAATCAACTGGTGATGCGGAACTGGTAACTTATGGTCATGTAATATATATATAGGATAAGTACATGACAGGTGGTGCTATGCAGAAAAATAATAAAAATGTTAGAGTACCGTGATAACATAGAACCTGCAATATCATAGGAAGCTACATGAACTGATTTTGCCAAATTTGACACAAGTATCCTTGCATGAAGACCTTTTGAATTTATGCAAATAATGCTGATTGTACATCACATATGACCATCATTGCTAAAATTATAAAACCCATAAACATCAATCTGATTAAAATCAGATTTCCACTGTACTGGGTGAAGATTAACAGCGACTGCTTATGGGTCATGTTCTGGTGACCTTTGAGTTGGCCAATCGAAATATAGTTTTCAGAAGTTTGAAAGTGAATCAAATCGATAGGCACACACTGGTGCTCTTCAGCTGTACTGCTCAGTCTCCCAAATGTGAAGATATAAGGCTTCATCTGATTGGCTGATAAAATTAGCATTTATGGTAATAACATTAGTCATCAGAACATGACCCAAGCGATTGCTGTCAGATCTTCACATGGGACAGTGGAGATCTATTTTAAACAGATTGCATAAACATATTCTCCATAATTGTTGAATAGAATTTGCTAAAAATTGATAGAAAGCATCTTGTCATGATGATCTTTCAAATTTGTACAAATGATGCCAGTCTGCTATCACATATGACCATTGTTAATAAATATAAATAAACCTTTAAACAACTTTTATTTTGCTGTGTAAAATTTGATGAAACATACTATAGTATAAGTCACACAGGTCATGTAGACTTTCAACACTGACTATTTCCGTAATGGGTGTCATTTTTTAGAATTTGATTCTACATACATTTAAGTATTCACTTCATGTGGATTCATTTACATCCATATTCCTCTGGAAGGTCATTATTTAGATGCCCCAAAAATCAGTGTTAAAGTATGTATACATTTTTGTACGAAATGAACCTAAAGGTGTGATCCAGTACAATCCAGATTGACTGTTGTACGCTGTGATGTCACAATGAAGCTACACATATTGATAAACAAATTTGTACTACCCTCAATTGTGATGATTCCACTCGATGTACTCTTACCTAGACCCAAGTTTAGTACATGACCACTAATGTAAAAGTTCCATAGCAATAGATAATTTTTGTCTGGATGTTTCTTGATGACAGTTAAGGTGCAGAGCATTCAGTAATCAGGATCGAATAGACTTTGGTGAAATAAAATTAATATTAAATTTTAAAAGAACAATTTAGGTTTATTTTAAAATGAGTAAATGCACATACATGACCCGTGTGACTTGTACTATAGAATGCATCCTGGCACAGACAATTTCATGTTCATATAAACAATACTGATCTGCCCCCATATATGGTCTCCATTACTAAAAACAAAAAGAAACCTTTAAGTGACTTCTCAAAAACTGCTGAAAAGAATTTGAAGATATTTGACAGAAAGTGCCCTGGCATGAAGACCATTCAAATTTGTACAAATGATGCTGATCCACCATCAAATAGGCTGTCTATAAATGACTTCTCCAAAGCTGTTGAATTGAATTTGGCCAAACATGACAGAAATCATCTTGGCATGAAGGTCTTTAAGATTTATAAAAATGTTACTGATCAGTCAAACATGGCCATCATAACTAAAATTAGAAGAAAAAAAAAAACCATTGAGGTAACTTCTTTTCAAATATTGCTTAAGTGAATTCGACCAAATTTGATAGAAAGCATCTAGGCATAGAAGGTTTTCATATTTCTGCAAATGATGCCAGTTCACCACCAAAAAGTTAAAAAAACGTGCTTTATGTCAAGCATATGCTGAACAGATTTTGACCAACTTCAACACAAAGTGTCCTGGTGTGGGAACATTTTAATAAAGGACAAATTATGCCAATGTGTTATCGAATGTGGATGAGTGTATGTGTTTGTGATTTAGATTTTTATTGTAGCTTTAACAATTTTTCAGTCATATCACTACGATGTCTGCAGTGTGACAGTTTATAGTGATGTCTAGCACTGGGGCATCATGCCGCAGATATGTGGTATGATGTCCCACCCAGTCACATTATCCTGACACCAGGCCGACCAGTCCTAACACTAACCTCTTAATGCTGAACGCCAAGCGAGGCAGCTGTTAGTACCATTTTTTGTAAGTCTTTGGTATGACTCGGCTAGGGTTCGAACCAGCGACCTCCCGCATCCGAGGCGGACGCTCTAACTACTAGGCCACTGGCGCGGTGAAATGTGGACGAAGACAGGAAAACTAGTGAAACCATGAAACAAATGTTTTCATACCATATTCAGTCAACAGAAGCATTGGAAGATATTTCAACACAAGACATTTATTGACAGAAATCATTTACTGCCCAAGATTTCTTGGCCATCTCCTCTTGTATATGGCTACTAGGCAGATGTCAGTCAGGTGAGTGATCTTAGGTCTTCCTCGGCCTCATGTATGTGCTTGTGACTATAACAAGAAACATTTTATCAACATCTACCAATTTATGTTTATCGCTTGATAAAAGGTAGAAAGTATGAAAAACTTTTACATTTTAAAGGGTTTATAAGCACATGTAAATTCAGCATCTTTTAAATAGCAATGCTATGAAGACTCTTCAGGGTCATAGGGAACAGGTGTTGGTATAGTGTTTATGAGGTCAAATGATGCTTATTCCATATTTTTATATGGTGCTGCATTTTGCCACAAGAGAATTAAAAATAACAGAGTTCACTTAGAAGAGTATGTACCATTCCTTTTCAGTGAAGCATACATAAGATCCAGTATTGTGACAAGTTACTCTTGTAATGTACATGTACTAGTCCTTTTCAGTGAAGCATACATAAGATCCATCATTGTTTAGAAGAAGTTATTCTAGTCAACAGCTGAGTAATATATGGTTGTTATTATGGGTTTAACGCCATTTTTCTACACCAGGAAGAACCACTGACCTAC
Source organism: Megalonaias nervosa (assembly GCA_016617855.1). Classification (NCBI taxonomy): domain Eukaryota; kingdom Metazoa; phylum Mollusca; class Bivalvia; order Unionida; family Unionidae; genus Megalonaias; species Megalonaias nervosa. The sequence continues at coordinate 35,730 of JAECUM010039183.1, forward strand.
AGGAAGCTGCTGTTAAGCTTTCTCACATACCCATATTGGCCGAACCTGAGACTCAAATCCACATGGACAGAGGTGAGATGTCAGCATCCTGTAAAGATGAGCACCTTAGATCGCTCGGCCAGCCAGGGCCCTGAATAATATTTCAGCAAGCAGCCTGTATAAGTCATATGCTTCATTTAAGGCTGCATTGTTTACCAAAATTTCTAAACATGCACATGGTTCACAAAAGCAGAAACATCGTTACTTAATCAAAATGATTAGTTATTCAGCCTTTCTCTCTATCTATCCTTTAGGCGTACTGATCAGGTGACAGCTCCAATAATATGCATGTTGTACCTGACTCAACTTGCGACTGTTTCATTGCATGTCTTTTACCTTTTATTATGAGAGGATTCAGTTTGTAAGACCTGCCCTTGTTGAATAGATCTGACAGTTTCAGTAATCATTGTGTTATATTGTTTCTTAATGTTACAGGATGAAAAAAAACTGATATCCATGATCATTACCACAGGAAGTGCACTGGCTCCAGCGATTATGTTGAGATTTTTTATGCCTTCCATATAGTGGAGCATATTATACTACGATATAGTTTTCTCAATAACTGAAATTGTCCACCATCAAAGTAAATAATTTGTGGAATACTTGCATTTGGGATAATGAAGCACACTATTAATTTCAAGGTCAAAAGGTCACATGTAGGATTAATATATTTTTTTAATCTATACTTTCCAGTGGCACCTGTTGTTCCTGCTTTTCTTACTTTCACCTACTTTTTTCAGACTCCATATCTTTTCAAAACTTTTTACAAAGTGGCCTTATTATCCCTAGTTTTATTTTGAAAATCAGTTACAAACAGAATGAACAACTCTATCAGAGTGACATGGTCTGTATGAGCTCCCTGTTTAAGAAGCCTGGAGTAAAGAGATGGCTAGTATATAAGAGCATGCTTTTTGGTTAAGTTTATGAACATAAGTAAAGAATTCTTATTTTTAATTTCCATAAATTTAATAGTATTCTTTATATATACATTATCCCTAATCTGATTAAAATCAGATCTCCACTGTCCTGTTTGAAGATCTGACAGCAACTGCATAAGGGTCATGTTCTGGTGACTGTGTTATTACCATAATTGCTAATTTTATCAGCCAATAAGATAAGTCTTACACCTTCATCTTTGGGAGACTAAGCAGTATGGCTAAAGACCATCAATATGTGCCAAACACTTTGATTCACTTTCATATTTCTGAAAGCTACATTTTCATTGGCTAATTCAAAGGTCATGAAAATGACCCCTAAGTGTTTGCTGTCAGATCTTTGTTTAGGACATTGGAGATCTGTTTTAAATAAGATTAAAATTATCCCTATTGTTCACTATTTTTTCCCTACTATTTTTAAATATAGTAGGTGACATACTTTTTCACAAAGTACAGAGGTTACCATGTTAAAGATTTCTCAGTAATATATATATTCAGCTGAACTTAGAAAGATGGGTTTATATTTTGCCAGTGTCTGTCAAACTTAATTGTAAAATGCTACAAACTTTGAAATGTTTTTATTACAAGATGGTTGTATACTGTAGCAACAGATAAGTTATTCCTGACCTTCAGTCATAAAGAGACTGATTACTCTAACCACTCTTGTCATAAAAATGGTATACAATGGCAGTTCTAGCTCATGCAGAGATAGAATCATTTTGTTTTTTTTAAAGATGTGCAACTTCTACAATTTGTCTGCTCTACAAGATGTGTAAACATGTACAATTTGTCTGCTTTAGGTCATAGGTCAGAAGAGCTCTAGCTGAGACTACTCATCTGTTAGCACATGTTTGTTATCATTACTCTTCTGTTTCAACTCTGTGGTCTTCAGCTAAGTAACATAAAAAAGTGAAAACTAACAAGTTATTTAAAATTCAACAAATAATTTATTTCCCTAGAATACAAAATGAAAATTCAAAAAGAACTTACAGTATTGTGAATTAAATCCCAAATAATCATAAAAGTTCTATCACAAGTCCAAATACATGAAGTTTCAATTGAATCCCAGTGGTATTCCAAAATAATTCTAATATGAATGTGTTGATGTGCCTGTAGACTCAAATGTGCTAATGTGCCAGTGGCATGGAATGTGGTGATGCTTTAACAGTCTTTTGATATATCACAATAATATAATCCAAATGTCTTGACTGAATTCACTCTAATTCAAAATTAGTGTTTTAGTCCAAGAATATTATTGTGCACATTGTAATTCCAGTGAATACTAATTTGAATAAATAAATTGGTCCTAATTGAAAATAGTGCCATCTGATTTCCAATAAGGTAGCCATGGTGGCAATCTTGAACATTTTATTAACACATTCCCCATTGGTAGTAGCAGCAACATGGGAATTTTACTAAAGTACTTCTTATGTTGCCAATTTCCCCTAAAATGCAAATGGTGCAGATCTGACAACCATTATGGCCACCATTTTGAAAATCTACTTATCCAGAATGAAATAGTTTTCACTAAAAGACATCTTATAATGTGTAGTTGGTGCTGTGTAAAATTGGTTCCCCACAGACATCCAGAATGGCTGTCATGACCGTCTTGAAAATCTTACTATCACTTCTCCTTCCCGAGTCATATCAACATGGGGTTTTCACTAAAAGACTTTTTATGATTGGTTCTGAATGCAAATGGAGCCAGTCTGACTGGCAATATGTCCACCATGCCAGCCATCTTGAAAATCTTAATGATACTCCTCCTCGATGGATGATTATTGCATCAACATGAAATTTTAATTTAAAAAAAAAAAAAACAACTTATTTTGATGTTTGTTGAAGATTCCATATAATTGACTTCAGATATTGTGTAAGTCAACACGTTCATCTTAACTGGCAAAACGTGGAATGAAAAATCCACACACAAACTTAAGAACATCAAACCCACTATTGGAGAGGGGCACTTCTCACATAGAACAAAACAGAGAGGTGATGTGATATTGTGCTGCCAATCACATATTGGACACACTGATGTACATCTCCTGAAGGGTGATCCTCGAATGGAATGCATACAATGAAGCACACTTTTGTCAATTTCCGCTCTGATACAGAAGTACTATGATGTGAGCTTCTGGAAGAAATTGTCTGAGGACATACCAGCAGAGAAATTCTTGGCTATTTTAAGTGACTGCATTTTAAATGACAAATATTAATTATATTTGAAAGATTTTAGCTACTATCTTGTATACATTGTACACAATTTTAACATATCTGTATTTTGTCGGGTTTTTGTGCAATTTATTTTTGCACTATTTGAACTTTATAATGTC
>JAECUM010039184.1:0-20397 GCA_016617855.1 Megalonaias nervosa
CTGTTCGAAGTCAAGACACATAAGATTAAAAATAAAAATGGGTTTATAGCTTACTATATGAATGAAATTCAAAACGTATTGGAATACAGATGTTCAATCTGCAACACGCTAAGGCTGGAACTACTTTTCCGACTTCCATGCTGTGAAACTGAATTTTATAAATTGCTGTTCGTTTTGAATTTTTTTCATTTTATAATGCTAACTATATTTAAATAATGTAAATGTAGAGTTTGTAATAAATATAAAGCATCATATGTATTTTGTTCTGAGTCTAATGAAAGAGCTCATTTGATATTAATACGTATCGGCTAACGATCTTGACTTATCCCTACGCAAAATTTCAATCTCCTTCTTTCCGCCAACTCAGAACAAAACACGTGTGATTTGTTGCATTTCTAGCACAATTCGAATGTTTGATATCGATTAGGCAAGAGAAAGGAGAACTAAAGAAACAGACCAATAGACAGGGAACAAAAGAGACAATTGGACATAGACAAACATGCATACATATACACAGAAATACATGTTAATTTATTTACAAGGACACTTTCTTACCTCTTCTTCCTTTGCGTCCGCTTGGTGCCTCCTCCTGTTTAGGCCAATGGATTGCTCCAACAAAGCACCATCGTACAATGGAAGGACAAACAACCTACACAAAGAATAATATAACAAGTAAATTCTACCATTTCGCCACAATGGCTACATTATCCTCACGTGTATCTAAGAATTCACTGCAACATATATTTTATATGTATTGTTTACAGCCGATGTTTTCATTTGAAAATTATGTGTCGTATAGAAAATCCAGTTACGTTATTATTGTTGTGGGCATAACGCCATTTTTTTCAGCACATGATAGGCTATACATGGCTGTCACTATATGTGGTTTAGGAAAATATCGGGAAAAACCACCGACCCGCGGAAAGTTACTGGCAAGCTTTCTATCATGCACACATAACGATTCCAATTATGAATTTCGCTTCATAAAGCAGGGATTTTCTGTCTTCTTAAAGAGATTTTTAATTATATAGTATATAGAGAAGTGATAGGCATCAGGAGTTTTATTCCAGAAATGAAAGTGCGAATAGTGGATGGATGGATGGATGAACAAACAAAAAGGTTTAAAATATTGAAACTGAAGAATTGTGAAAAGCAATTTTGCAAATCTGCATCCTACTTTAATATGGTATGAAATTTTAGAGTCTCGGCTGAGATGGCAGATACTTGAAAGTGTATTAGAACTTCCCTTGATTGTCTCACACCCCCTTCCACCACTACCACCATCAAAAGCTCAGGTGTACTGGTGATATTATTATCTTGCTTATAATTTTCAGAATAAATGCATAGCATAGCAATACAACAATAATGAGCATACAATATTAATGGGACGTAATCTTGAGTTGGCAATACAATAAAAATGTGCATACAGTACAAAATGGGAGGTAATCTTGACCTGATAAACACACTGTCTGGGTGCTCACTGGCCAGTTGTGACGCACGCCTCAAAGAATAGTGCAAACGGTCAATTAATACCATTATTCACCTTCCAATGAAAGATTAGACCGTGTATAGACATGTAATTACACTGCATGTGTTTTGAATGAATAGAAACCATGATAGGGGTATATCTTTTGAAAAGGTTTGAGGTGTCTGCATTATTTCTCTAAACGTCTGTCAGTTTCATAAAAGTATTATACACAAGTACAATACTGGCTTGGTTTTGAGTGTAATATTCCTCATCTCCATTTAGCAATTGCATGCGTTACAGAGTAAGTTACAGACATTCCCTTCAGTAATTGTTACCACTGAACATGAATTACAATAAAAGACTTAAGATGCCAGAACTCGCTTTCCCGTTGATAACTGGTTAAGACAAGTTACAGTAATTATCAGCCATATAAAACAAAAAATACAAAATAAAATTAAATGTCCTCACTTGTCTGTCCTTTGGAGTCTCTCATCCTCTGGAGCCCAGATGTGGTTACAAATCATCAGGAAAGACAAATACCCTGCCACACCTGCAAGAATCGTCATCCAGAAATCTGTTTTGGTAATGTTGTCCAAGTACTTTTTAGGACTCCCAGCATTGCTCACCCAGACGGGGAAGGGGAGCAGGCATCCAGTATTAGCCGTTGTCACTATCTCAGCGTAAATTCCGAATAGAATGGCAATAGAAACTGGAGTGGTAAGAGCCAAGGGAAGGGAAACACAGAAAACTTGGGCAGTGATTTTGCATGCGGTTTTCACAGCTTTGTAACAAACCCCGCTACAAAAGATACTTATGGCTGCCATGACAAGTGGAAGGTAATGGCTACAACTGCCAAACTGCTTGGCATACGTTAATTGTGTCTTTCCAAAGAAACCATCTAGCATGGCCTTTGGTTCCAGCAGAAACAATGTCCGTATACAGTCTCCCCCGCATCCCGGTCCGAAAATAGCTATAGGTAGTATAATGGCGAGGATCAATTTCCAGATATTAACAATAAGGCACAATTTTGTCCTCTGTCGTTTCGCGCGCTTTGCAAGCCAGACAAGACCTAAGCGTTTTCCATAGTCCTCTCTGTCGCCCTTTTCCACATTGGTGTAATTCTCCCACCACAGGAGGGAAGTCAGTAGTGGCGCGAAAATAACGCAAACAAGTAGGGTATAGTTCCATTCTTCTTGTCGGAACACCATGAAGTAACACCATAAACCTGAAAATAGAATACGATTGTATAATATTTATTACTAAGAAATTCTTGCATATAAAACATGATGCATCACAATAAAGTATTCAGTCGTTTACTCCTTTTTCTTCTGCATTATACATGGACATGCATTACTATATATATATATATATATATATATAGTATATATATATATATATATATATATATATATATATATATATATATATATATATATATATATACATATAGACATCATTTCATTCATACAGTCATCACTATAGACATGCATTGATTCATACAGTTATCATTATAGACAGTCTCACATTCAAAATTACAATTCACAAGTTCGGCACATAAGTGCTGGATGTTCATTAGATACAAATTGTCACATGGAAGCCCGAAAATTGTATTTTCTACATCATAACACATGTACGTTTGGCACTGTACTATTTTCATCACATGCCAGCATTTTGTTTGCATTGTCTTACACAGTACTAAATTGCCCTCAGGCAGAAGAAATTGATGACAACCCCATTCCTTGTGAAGAAGTAGAAATTGCAGGTAGGTCACTAAAGAAAGGAAAGTCAGCCGGCATTGACAACATACCAGCAGAGCTCATTCAAACAGGAGGAGAAGAGGTAGTCACAGTCCTAACAACAATCTGCAACAAGATATGGCAGACAGGGGAATGGCCCACCACATGGACTCAATCCTTGGTCATCGTGCTCCCCAAGAAAGGAAACCTACAGCTATGCCAAAACTACAGAACCATCAGTTTGATCAGTCACCCGAGCAAAGTCATGCTGACGATAATTCTCAACAGTCTAAAGCCTCAAGCAAGAAAATTATTGCTAAAGAGCAGGCAGGCTTCCGAGCAGGAAGGAGTACCACAGAACAAATCTTCAATCTCAGACTCCTTTGCGAGAAATACCTTCAGCATCAGCAGAATCTATACCACGTCTTTATAGATTTCAAAAGGCCTTTGATAGGGTATGGCATGCAGCCTTATGGGCAGCTATGAGGAAGTACAACATCAGCTCAGACCTGGTGCAGGTCTATGACAAAGCCACCAGTGCTGTCCTCAACAATCGCAGCAGAGGAGATTGGTTTCGAACAACAGTTGGTGTCAGACAGAGATGTATACTGTCACCTACACTCTTCAACATTTTCCTGGAAAGGATCATGGAGGATGCCTTGCATGACCACAAGGGCACTGTTAGCATCGGAGGAAGAACAATCACCAACCTTTGCTTCGCAGATGATATTGATAGTTTAGCAGGAGATGAAAAAGTGCTGGCTGAATTGGTTGAGCGCCTCGACACAATCTCCACAGCATACGGTATGGAGATTAGCGCCGAAAAAACAAACTGATGACAAACAACACCAATGGCATCAGTGCAGAAATAAAGGTCAGTGGACAGAACCTGGAAAGGGTCACAAGCTTCAAGTACTTGGGATCAATTATCACAGATGAGGGCTCCAAACCAGAACTACTTTGCAGGATTGCCCAAACAACAATATGGGAAGATACCAACATTGCTTTTGGTTCCAAAATAAGACTGATGCGCTCAGTTGTCATATCCATCTTTCTGTATGTTTGTGAAACATGGATACTCACATCCGATCTATAAAGAAGGATTCAAACCTTCGAAATGAGATATTACCGCAAGATCTTGGGCATCTCATGCATTGACCATGTAACCAACGAAGAAGTCCACAACAGGATCCAACGAGCCATCGGATCCTATGAAGACCTCTTGACCACTGTAAAATAGCGCAAACTGAAGTGGTACGGTCATGTCTCAAGATCATCTGGACTGGCAAAAACAATCTTGCAAGGCACAGTGTGAGGGTGCAGAAGAAGAGGCAGACAGAAAAAGAGGTGGGAAGACAACATTAAGGAGTGGACAGGCATGGGATTTGGAGACTCCCAAAGGGCAGTAGAGAACAGGGAAAGATGGAGAGAATTGGTTGTAAAGTCAACTGTGGTGCCCTAACGACCTCTTGGGTTAAGGGATTGATGATGATGATGTCTTACAAATCGATCGATTTCCTGTTCCAGGTGATTCGGTAATATATAGAAAAAACTTGTAGAAAAGTAAGTGTGTGTGTGTGTGTGTGTGTGTGTGTGTGTGTGTGTGTGTGTGTGTGTGTGTGTGTGGTCTCTGTCATTAAATAAGTCTCCCATTTTTATCAAGTTTGTTGTAAGGAAATGTCGCTCTGTCAGTCTCTGCCTCTGTCAGTCTCAGTCTCTTTCTAGGTTTCTCTTTCTCCAGTAGATACACACAAACTCATACAGATGCATAATCGGTATAGACACGTTTAATTGCGAATCCAAAAGGAGTGGAGAAAAGGTTCACAGGCATTCTACTGTACATTACCCACCAGTGTTAGACATGGGTAAAAATTGAAATCAATACATTTTAAGTAAATCAGTTTGTTGTTAATAGATACAAGGACGATACGAACATATTTGCAAAATCTATATTGAGAAAGCAGATAGAAAAAGGCGGTGGTGTGATGTGGACATTGGAATGTAACCTATAACCTTGAGGTGTGTGTGTGTGTGTGTGTGTGTGTGAAAATCATTCATGATATTTCATTCCAAGGAAATTACATTTTCCCACTCAACCACGACATGTAAAGATGGTGACATGTGATTCGTTAACGTAATGCCAACGATAACTTCCCACTGACAAATTCGTGACTTGACTACATCAGTGGCCACTAATTGAATCAAAATTTCTCCACAGACTTTGAGTTTGCACTAACATGCACATTTTAGTCTCAAGAAGTTTCCTAGAGGTTGTGAGCTAAACAAATAACCCGTACACTTAGTAATCTGTAAAATTTAGGAATACAGAGTTGACACATTTCTCAAATTTGACGAAATCCTAAACGTTTCATCAGATGACAACAAGGTTCTTTATGAACAAAATGTAGATGCGAACGTATTTTTTTTTCCTTGATACCCACATGAATTTTCGAGCAATATATCATTTGTCACCAACCTAACAATTATTAAAATACGTAATATTCTCAAATGAAAGCAAACGTGAGACGTTTAGCAAAACTGGGGTCTGGTTTACGAATAGAGGAATTGTGTGACTTCCTTTAGCGCTGAACACCAATTTCTAGAGTAGACTTACCTATACTGCCGAGGTGAACCAAGACTGATATGAAGTTAACGACGCCGGTGACAATATTCCATATTTTGCTCATGTTATCCTGCTGTTGTCTGGGATAGAGTACCTTCAGTATTCCTGGAAACGTGGCCACGCTCAGACAAAACAGTGTCCCTGACACAGGGTCAAGGTTCGGCAGGATATAATAGATCAGCAGGTTAAGGCCAATGGAATGAAGAGTCTCCATTAGTAAGACCTGTAATAATAATAATAATAATAATAATACACTCGTTGGTCGGGACTTGAGTGGCTCCAGCAAGCTTGAGTGGCTCCAGCAAGAAATATTCAAATCATTACAAACAATTAGCATGAATTCTTGAAGAAAATGACTGGGGATCTCAGGATCAAACGGGGCATCATTCAAGCAGACTACTAGTTCGTGTGAGTTCTTTAGGCAACATGAAGAGGTAACGAGTACAATCAGACAAGTGTATGTTCGGAGGGTGCTGAAGCTAAATGGAGTTATACAATTGAAGTCTCCGCCATCAGGTACACAGCTGTCATCGTGGATTTTAAAAAATAAATGAAGACAGAGAGAAGACATTGATAAACAGACTACAAAGCGAAAGGTTATCCATGGTGTGTTGCATCAAACAGCTGATGCTAACAGACTGTACCTTCCTGGGACGAGAGTGGGAATAAGGGAAAAGGGGCCCTGACGATTATTTGAAGACAATGTATGTATGTATGTATGTATGTATGTATGTATGTATGTATGTATGTATGTATGTATGTACAATCCTGGTTATATATTGGAGAATAAAGGTTACATAGTACAAAGGAAAAAAATGACGAAGATTGCTAAACATTTGTCTCGACACACACGACAAAAATATGCTACACCATCATTTTAAGTGACACTGTTCACAGCCTGAAGCTTTCTGAAGATGATTGAAGGTGTCCCATATAGGCTTGCGAGTTGACCCGCACATATTCAAACCACAGTCGAGTTCAGTTCGTAAAGTCATGTAACCAGAGTGAGAACTTTTAGTCTGATCCCCAACTTGTGTTCTCAGTGAATCAGAATACATTTTGGACTTTCGTCATTTGGCCCTGAACTATCAAATATGCGGAAAGAACGTCGTCTTACGGTGAAATACAAGTCCTACAAATTTCGTTTCCTACACAATAGAAATAAAAGAAACAAATATGTCTTAGGGTTAGCATGAATCTGATGCAGTTGATATCAATGCAAGGGAAAAAAAATATGAAATTTCCAAGTTTTGAACCCGTTTTCTCTAACCATTTCTGAACTCTATTTAAGCATATCCGTAGTTGTCGGTTGGTGCATGCATATTTTAAGATCTATAACAGAGGAAAATGTCATCGACATACAACAACCAGTCAGTTCCCGGATTAAAACATGTTACAATGTTGTTGATTTTTATGTTGTAAGTTTTATTGACGACGTGCGGCCATGAGGCATACGAATATCCTAATGATAGCTCTTAGAAAAGAGAGTATCTACTTAAAATATGAAATGTCTCTCTTTCAAAGATTATCAATATAAATTTATACAGGCGGACTTTTAGACGTAACTTTAATAGACCAGTCATTATCCATATAGTGTAATAAATGTATCCATGTTAAAAAGAAACAATTTGCTAGCATAGATTAGTTTTTATTCAACGCTACTCTGATGATTGTTATAAGTCTATTTGATAAGTTTGACCTCTCTTGCATCTGATATTTAGAGCGCTTCAGTTACCAAAGAATTCTGTAATTTATAGTTCGTTCCATAAATTTGTAAATACATCTGGTAGATGCTGTAGGACTAGTTGGAAGGGTTAGAATAGTCATTTTCAAGTTTTGGTACTCATACTAAAGGCTTAGTATGGTCATTGTCAAGTTTTGGTATTCATACTAGAGGGTTAGTATAGTCTTTGTCAGGTTTTGGTACTCATACTAAAAGGGTGATATGGTCTCTGTCAGGTTTTGGTATCATACACAAGGGTTAGTATAGTCTCTGTCAGGTTTTGGTACTTATACTAAAAGGGTGACATGGTCTCTGTCAGGTTTTGGTATCATACACAAGGGTTAGTATAGTCTCTGTCAGGTTTTGGTACTCATACTAAAAGGGTGATATGGTCTCTGTCAGGTTTTGGTATCATACACAAGGGTTAGTATAGTCTCTGTCAGGTTTTGGTACTCATACTAGAAGGGTGATATGGTCTCTGTCAGGTTTTGGTATCATACACAAGGGTTAGTATAGTCTCTGTCAGGTTTTGGTATTTATACTAAAAGGGTAATATGATCTCTGTCAGGTTTTGGTATCATACACAAGGGTTAGTATAGTCTCTGTCAGGTTTTGGTACTCATACTAAAAGGGTGATATGGTGTCTGTCAGGTTTTGGTACTCATACTAAAAGGGTGATATGGTCTCTGTCAGGTTTTGGTATCATACACAAGGGTTAGTATAGTCTCTGTCAGGTTTTGGTACACATAATAAAGGGTTAGTATAGTCACCATTATACTACCTATCGTCTCTGTCAGGTCAGAGAGAGAGAGAGAGAGAGAGAGAGAGAGAGAGAGAGAGAGAGAGAGAGAGAGAGAGAGAGAGAGAATAAACAGCAACCAATTTACCGAAAACAAGGTAGCCCAGTCAAAGCTTTTCCTTTTGGTTATCATGAAGATAAGCCTCCACAAGCACCTACAGATGGTGAAGAAATAAGGCGCCCCAATGATCATGATCATGGCCCAAATCCACAAGACATTTGTTTCAATGTGTGCATTGTACTTGTACGTGAGGGTCTTATTCGCCGAACGGAGAACAGTGTCATTGTTCGGAAAGATATTGGACACAATTAATATAAAACACATTTTTGATATCACAGTTGTTACTAGAATTGTTAAAAATAGCACTATGCAAACAATTATTTTTGTTATCACAAATGCTTTTCTCCAAAATTCAAGGTTATCTCCAGAAACACTCTCGGATGGTACTTCTCGAAAGACATCCCAGGATTTTTCTTTTCTGAAAATATAAAATAAAGTAAAGAACAATTACTAATAAGGTAACTTAGTATATAATCTCCTTAGATTATCTTATACACAAGCTGAAAGGCATATACATCTTTACACTCACAGCTCTGTGCGCTGTTGCGCTCAATAGTTTATATGGCTTTGCACTCACATACTTATACACCTTTGCAATAACAGGCTTACACGCCTTTGCACTCACAGGCTTATACGCCTTTGAAATAACAGGCTTATACGCCTTTGCACTCACAGGCTTATATGCCTTTGCACTCACAGGCTTATACGCCTTTGAAATAACAGGCTTATACGCCTTTGCACTCACAGGCTTATATGCCTTTGCACTCATAGGCTTATACACCTTTGCACTCACAGGCTTATACGCCTTTGCAATCACAGGCTTATACGCCTTTGCACTCACAGGCTTATACGCCTTTGCACTCACAGGCTTATACACCTTTGCAATCACAGGCTTATACGCCTTTGCACTCACAGGCTTATACGCCTTTGCACTCACAGGCTTATACGCCTTTGCAATCACAGGCTTATACGCCTTTGCACTCACAGGCTTATACGCCTTTGCACTCACAGGCTTATACGCCTTTGCAATAACAGGCTTATACGCCTTTGCACTCACAGGTTTATACGCCTTTGCACTTAAAGGCTTATACGTCTTTGCGTGATTGGTCCATTAGACGTCACCATTCCTTCGCATAGTTGGGTGAGTTCCTATTGAAGCAAAGTACATATTACTTCTTATAAGTTACCGATTTATATAAAATAAAATTTTGTCACTACACTGCAAGCTTTTACATTATCTTTATATCTTTTCCAATCTTTCTGATTTATATCGATAGTGAATGGTAGTTTCTGTTTGAACCTTATTTAAGCTATATATATATATATATATATATATATTCTTCAATGTAGACGCTAAACTAATAATACAGGTATTCTTTTAGAATATCACAAATGAGCCCCTGATTAAGTACATCCCAGATTATAGTTATAGTTTGACTACGGACGTTTACTTTTTGAACTGCAGCACAGATAAATGAAGCAAATGATCTGAATGAATTGAGCTGATTACTGTCCTTGATTGTCCTGTACGTAGACCATATCTTGAAATGAAGTGTATGACCACCGTTTGGTTGGTTTCTTTGCGGTCCTTTACGTAGATTATGTCTTTCATAGTAATAGTTAATTCTACGTACTATAAATATCATTTAGTAATATCTCGCAGATATATAGAAAACTGATGTTATTCTTTTCTCTAATGCCAGGAGACAATATTCAGTTCACTAATGAAAATCTTCTTGGAGATATTGTCTATCATTTGATTTCAAGGCGTTGAATGTTCCAAACGTTCTACAATAATCATGAGCAATTTTTGATGGTTTGAGTTTAGAGGATGGTTTCCTTCTGAGTTACACGTATTCTGAGAACAAACATCGGTATACAATAGGAAAAGTGGCTTCTGTATAAAACATTTTTTAAAAAGATCATTAAGATGAGAATTAATAAGGAAATCGCTACCTTATTTGACACATGTTTTACAATCAGATTTTATCGTATTATTAAAACTTTTGTGGTTTTTATGAAGACATCTCCCTTACCCGCACACACACGAGAACGCGCGCTAACTTATATTTTGGCAAGTCAAATGTAATTGGTCCTTTATTTACTCGGTGGGCTACGTTCATGAGCAAAGCGACGTGGGAATTGGCCTGCTTATACTCGAGGTAAGCTTATCTTTGAAGCCGGTATTTATAACTATAAACTTCATAGTCCTTACATTTTATTCTGGGTATTGATCTCTTTGAAAGAATAATAATATTGCTGAGTGATGTGAACAATTGCGATGAATAAGCTATTTGTATGCTTTGATTAGTAAGAGGCTTTAATACAAATGCTAGGCATACACTTCTAATGCCGTTGTGGATCAGCCAAGAACGTATTCAAGGGTTATTCATTTTCACTACGCATCCCCAACGCAATCTACAACAGTTGCTGCAACTCTTTTATCATCGCAAGTCTACGATGCCTCGTTTGCGATGACATACAGCATTGTTCTGGAAATGTTTGTGTAGAACTATAAAATGGTCTACAGATTATCAGTGTCTGAAATCTTTTGCAATACTTTGAATGAACAACTCACTTGGCTTTTTTCTCCTCTGGTGGTGGTCCCTTGCCCTCCCGCAAGGCATCGTTGAGTTCTTTAGCGTCAAGGCCTGCTGGGATGTCATCAGAATTTAAGTCGCTTTGGTCATCCTCATTTTCCTGGAAACCGGAAGTTGAGATATCGTCCTCTTCATCATCGTCATCTGAATTGTTTTCAATATTGTTTCTCGAAAGATTATCTTGAGAATCACTGTCTCCGTCAGGATCATACGCAGGGTTCGTGTGACCCCTGTCTTGCATGTTGAAAGAAAGATGTTTGAGACTCACATGGGCGGTCCTACCTGGAAATCTCACAGACTGGGGAAGCTCACTTGACGGTTGCGTCTGCAACAGAAAGCAAATGATGGTTTAAATGTAACAGTTGTATGACCTTAATACTGAACCAGATGTTTGCTACTTTCAGGAGTCGTTAATTATATTTGTTTGTTTATTATGGGAATATCTCCTGAGGTACAAATTCCTTTTCACAGCTTAAAGTTCAAGGAATATAAAGTTAAATATGTACAGGAACTAACTCAGGCATGGGCTTCGATTAGTATTTAGCACTTTTTGTCGGCGGTAAATAATACGTTTGCAATTATGTCTACACAAAGTCGTGAACTTCTTTCAAGGATTCTACAAGTTGTGTATAAGCTTTCATGAAGTTTCAGTTGCTGCAAACAAAGCCTTTTAAATCTTCCATTCCTCATTTCATAACAACATGCACTATGTAATAAAATTGAAATAATAAAAAATACAGAGTAATATAACGTGCAGTTTTCCTGCTGTGTATGTCTGTCTGTCTGTCTGTCTCTCTCTCTCTCTCTCTCTCTCTCTCTCTCTCTCTCTCTCTCTCTCTTCACATGTTCACTTAAATGCATTAAAGATATACATTAAATAAAGAATACAGAAGACAGCTTTTCGCTACGTAATACTGAGAAGAAAAAATAAAAACTAGAATATTTCTCGCCACTTTCTTTCGCTATATTTTCCCCAATAGACCGTAATGCTACTGTTTTGCACATTCTTAGTACATTAGTAGTAAGACATACAAAACACGCTTTAATCTTCTGCACGATCTATCCAAGGGTAATTTTTTAAAACGATGTGCGATCCTTTTTAGAGAAAACGTGCATTGTTGATGCAATGAAAATATTTTTTTCTTCATATTTTGCCCCAGCCCAGACATATAGTGATGCCCCATTTGAGGTGCATGGGACTTGTCACTTTACAATAATTGCTAATATCTACCACACACAGACACACACAACATAACACACACATATATAATCTGGATACAGAATTAGAATGGACTGACACCAACATATACTGGAGCTTAGATAATAGGGAAGGATCAAAGGTAAAGAGATAACAATAAGAAAATATTGAGAGAGGAAATCTATATAAAAAGACCTTTGGAGAGGTAGCACCAGTTGGAAGACAGTAACAGCACAGCAATGCTATATGTAACATATAATGAAGTACATTTACATAATTATTATGAATATTTTTGCCTCTATTCAATATCACTATGCATTTCATCCAATGATTCTGGTCAGCTTTCTTATTACTAATATATGCGTTATAATTTTCTCTATCATAATAAAATCTAATAAATTCAACAAATTTCCTTATTCTCCAATTGCGAGATTTCAACATAAATTCCCTTATAATCCAATTGCGAGATTTCAACATAAATTCCCTTATAATCCAATTGCGAGATTTCAACATAAATTCCCTTATACTCAAATTGTTAGACTTTAACGTAAGTTCCCTTATACTCAAAGTGCTAGATTTAGCATTTTGCTACAAGACTAATATAGTTAATCGGAATAACATTACTCTCATGTAAAATTTATTTTCCCAATAAAATCGTCTTAAAATAGATTGCCAGAACAATTTCAACTTGGAGCAAACTGTTTATTCAAAAATATCTGACAAATATTTGCATTGTTTCAAAAGAGACGACGAATTCTTGCAAATTTGAAAGCCGTGATCATTTAAATATGTCAGTCATTTTAGTCCATCCGATGTACAATAATGTACTAAGATTCCCCTATTTACAATAGTGTACTATGATGTCCCTTTTAATTTCATCTCGAGTTCCAAATTATTTGAGAAACTAAATTATTGAATTTTCAGATCATCTGACCCATCTAATCGTATAAGAACACAAATGAATGATTTTTGAGCCTGGATTTTCCAAAGTTTCAATCCTTATTCTATGTCAAAGTCCTTATAGACCATATTTTTCTTTTGGAGTTAGACTCCATTTAGACTATACATTTCTTTTGTTGTTTGACTCTTTTAGAACCATATATTTCTTGTGGAGTTACACCTTATATTTCTATTAGAGTTAGACTCCTTTTAGACCATAAATTTTTTTTTTTTTATATTGGACTCCTTTTACACCATTTATTTCTTTCTGTTTTTGTTTGGCTTCTTTAGGACCATTTTCTAGATCTTTTGGTGTTAGACTCACCGTATATTTCTGCTCGCGTTAGACTCCTATTAGACCACATATTTCTGTTGGTTTTAGACGTATTTTAGACTCTAGATTTCTGTTCGTATTAGACGCATTTAAGACTCTAGATTTCTGTTGGTGTTAGACGCATTTAGACCAAAGATTGATGTTGGTGTTAGACTAATTTAAAACATTTTCTTACATTCTGACATTGATTCTCATAATTTTTAATTATCATATCTAAAATTGTGATTTGTAATATACACTCAGTCGAGTATTGTAATTCTAAACTAGTATGAATTGCTTTGACACGTCATTTGCTATTACAAATCAAACTACCTATTGATTGGGCAATGACCAGAATCTACACTTACAAAGCCAGTCGCGTTTCCTGAAGAGAATAAATCAACACGAATGAATGTTTTGTCATCTGCAATCTGTTATATTAAATATACAGTGTTGTCAGTCTTGCACCTATAACAGCTTTATTGTTTTTCATAAGATAACTAATGTTTCGCACATAACAAACCTAGGCCTGGGGAAACTGGTTCACGTTGTCAAAATATTGAAAACTTTAGATAAAATGCATTATTACCAATCGCTGGAGTGATATGCTGATGAAAGGTTTTACGCTGATGTTGCATCATCTGTCCAAAGTTAAGCAAGGAAACGATTCTACGTAAAAAAAATTCGAAGAAAAACAAAATCGAAAGCCTTTTTCAATCTCAGAGAAAAAAATAAAATTGAAAGCCCTTTTTAATCTCCGGGACAAAATAAAATCGAAGACCCTTTTACAACGTTATTTAGTAATAGTAGTTCATGTATATTTTAATCTTTAGTTTTATGCATTTTATTATATGCTTATCTTGCGTTTTCTCCAGTATATATTGCTTATGGAGGAAGAACATGGGAAAATCCTGGCAAGAACCACTGACCCACGCGAAGTTACTGGCAAGCTTTCTCACATAACCACACTGGTCGAGCCCGAGATTCGAACCCACACGGACACAGAAGAGAGAGAGAGAGAGAGAGAGAGAGAGAGAGAGAGAGAGAGAGAGAGAGAGAGAGAGTATGGACTGTACCAATTGTTCTATTATCATATCCATTGTGGTTAATAAATCATTTTGAAAATCGTTTTTAAAAAAAATAACTAGTGCTTTATTGGTTTTCATCTTCCTCAAACATGCAAGTGCTTCTTCATATACAATATTGCATTCTAATTTATCTCACAGAATATTGTGCATTTGTCGCCACATTAATGTCTTTTATAATTTCCTTTAGGAGGAAATTATTTTCCTGTGTGATACCTGAATGTACATTTGTATAATACTCCATACCTTCTTCTTTTCTGAGCTCCCGTAATGATATTATTTGTTATTACTATTTTCTGTAATGGTTTGTTTACATGATTTTTTTAAAAAAGTACATAGTAATCTCATTCTTCGACCCAATGTGCCTTAGTCTTTACAATCATTTTTATTTCTATTTTCTAATAGTCTCCAGCTACTGAGTTATTAATTCGGACAGATTTTATAAATCTTTCTCAAAAGAAGACATTTCCGTTGGAGGATCTTTGAAAATGGTATTTGTTTCAAGTCTACTATTAGGTATATTTCACCCAAGGTAGGATTTTCCCAAAAACACAGTCAAGAAGAGTCAGCCAAATATCAACACACACACAGACACACAGACACACACACAGACACACACACAGACACACACACAGACACAATCACACAGACACACACACACAGACACACACAGACACACACACAGACACACACAGACACACACACAGACACACAAACACAGACACACGCACACAGACACACACACAGACACACAGACACACACACAGACACAAACACACAGACACACACAGACACACACACAGACACACACAGACACACACACACAGACACACACACACAGACACACACACAGACACAAACACACAGACACACACACACAGACACACACACAGACACAAACACACAAACACACACACAGACACACACACAGACACACACACAGACACACACACAGACACAAACACACAGACACACACACACACACAGACACAAACACACAGACACACACACACATTACAGATGAGTGTGCCAAATACAAATCCAGTCAACTTTATATATCAACTAAATTATTGCATGTTTTTTCATTTTTTTCAATCGTACAAGAACTTTCGACAAAGCGTGTTCGAAAAGCATGTGTCCCTTTTTGTGTGTGGAAATCATTTGCTCTTTTATGTGGGTAAATCATATATCCTTTAATGTGGGTAAATCATATGTTCTTTTATGTGGGTAAATCATATATCCTTTAATGTGGGTAAATCATATGTCCTTTTATGTAGGTAAATCATATATCCTTTTATGTGAGTAAATCATATGTCCTTTTATGTTGGTAAGTCATATGTCCTTTTATGTGGGTAAATCATATGTCCTTTTATGTGGATGGAAACGGACAAAACTGTATTAAACCCATGTATTTGGTTCAGGCTATGTCAGATTAATAAGCCCATCCTTCCTATTTTATCGTCCCATTTCGAGGCAACATAAAACTATAACGAGTTAAGATCATTTGAGAGCATATAATAAACCGATCCCAAGTGATAAGCACCGATAACCCATTATTTCATGTCATTTGGTGCGTAATCCGGAAGCATGCTTTATCGTCAAAGGACATATTGGCAACGACGACACAGTTTGAAATATATTTTACTGTCTATGGATTCTGATTCGTTCATGCAGATTTCTTAAATATTGCAATTAATGCCAAAACTGACCCCTTTTTCTCAAACGACATTATACAAATATTGAAGCAGTTATAGAATGAATTCAAGAGGGAAATAAATTTAACATAGGAAGTGATTTAAAGAATACATGTACTATAAAGTTTGGAAATATTTTTGATCAAGATAAAACTGCATTGCATTTAATACTGATGACAAGGTCCCCCAGGTCTTAGGAAGGATCCTCGGAGGCTCAATAGTTCGCATGCCATTCTCACGACCAATAAGGTGTCGGTTCATGTCCTGACCAATCAGGACGGGTCGGATACCACGGTGTGCCTCTGGGCGAGGCAGTTTAATTCGATGGACTCGGCACACGATAATCTTTCATGTTTTGACGTGCCGTTAAATACGAGCCCATCGATCAACAGCCTCATCTCAATTCAACTAATTCTTTTGCAAAATAATTATATGTGACAAGCAAAATACTTGTGTTTTCACACAGCATTCTTCAGAAGTTCATTTATCAAATCTCAATCAATACACTTTCACCCGGATACTTCCTCTTCTAGTATAGATAACAGTTCTAGTCCGCTCGGGTAGAGGAGAAATAGGGGTGCATAGATACATGGAACTGTTCATAAATCAAAGGTACGCTTGACAACCGTCTCTAGTGAAATGGAGTAGTTGTAAGATTTGAGCAATCTGGGAACGGTACTTGATAGTGTATTGATTCCACACAATTAGCTTGAAAATGGGGGCTGAAATGGCCAAAATGATATATCGGTCAATCCGCCATATCGACCTGACAAAGATTTTTATTCAATAAAGGCGAAAATGCTTGTCATAGAGTGTATTCATCCGTGTAAATCCCATTCACAAATGTTTAAAAGAATGCAAACTCAGTAATACCGGTACATGACAATACAAACAACACATGTACCTGACATGCAAGTCACGTATAGATGGGACTAAGAGAGACAAGTGCTCGTTGTTCAATACGATACACGACACAAGATGTACGAAGCTTTCCTTAACTTTGTCTACACGACACAAGATGAACGAAGCTTTCCTTAACTTCGTCTAGGTAACGTAAGGCATTGGCTTTGTATGGGACATTTTATCGACACGACATTAAATACGTGTAACAAAACTGAAACAAACAGACATGTCATAAATTTACCAAATCATAATAAAAAGGGGCATACACATGTTAAAATATAACATTAATGGCGTCTGCAATAGGTGTATTCAATCCCAAAGTGAATCTAAAAACTGTTTAAAAAATAAAGCAGGCGGTGGGAGGATCTGATTGATATACATCATAGAACTGTGCATGGAGATGTCCAGGCAAGGGCACAAATAAAATACTCCTTGCTTTACAGCAATTTTAAGTTATTTGTCTAATCATTTAATAGTTATTTAGTACTCTACAAACCTGGCTGACCAAAAACTTTAATTCTTATATACTCAAATTCATGTAAAGAGAGATATATTTAAGTCCCTGATCCTGTCCCAGGGTCTTTATTATTTCAAGAACTATAGTGGTCTCGTTCGAGCAGGCTCTTGAATGGCTCCGTATACCTTCGCTATCAGTCGGACCACCTCAGCAACTTTTGGGAGACAAAATATCCTCCATATATATTTCGTTGTATTAATTTACAGACGAAGCATGCATTTTGTTTGCTGGAAATTTCTCCGCAAGGAAAGAAATCGCAATCTATCCGGACCATATCTGCTATTTCTATGATTGGAGTGAATGTTAGATTGACCGAGAATTTTAGAATTAAAAAATTGTTTTATTCTTTCTCAATCTCTCTGTCAATCACTGCTTTGTAACTAGCCAAATTTTTCCTAATGACAGTTACCAGCATACATATATTGTATGATCGGCAATGCTGGAATTGTTCTGCCCTTCTAGGATCTGGGAAAATGGAGTGCTGTTACCGACAGAAGGCACTTTTCGGTCAAACTTTGCACAAAAAATATCAAGACATGATGTACTTTTCCTCCATCATTCATGCTAAAGCTTATTTTGCAAACTTAAACAATATCACTGAAAACATTTTCATTTCTGTTATTTACTTATATATTTATTTTGGACATAGAAGGCGATGCAAGAGGCGTGTCTCGAACAATAAATGAAACTCATCGTCACAACAACGTGTTACGTCAGCTCATCTCATCAGCCAATCGGAACACCTTAAGAAAGTTTTGATCAATTTGAACTGTTCTCATTTACTTATTTATTTTCACAAACTTTTGAGTGTGCCACAAAATGATGAGGTTCAAAAATATCCAAGAATAAATCCAAGTAAATTATTCATTTAAATTGGTCTCCACATATTAGACTTCCTTCATTAAACATTATCGATCAGTTGACAGATAAACTAGCCATTGGTCAAACTGACACGAAGAAAATGCCTGATGGAATGACTATCTCCAGACTACAACCCCCCACCCCCCAAAACATCTGTTCATTCATGTTCTAATCGAATATGACATACAATCAATTATATCATCTTATAGCAAACGAAAAATCCCTGTTCACTACGTTCTCTGTTATTTGCATTGATATTACAGTACTCTTTATTCATATACTTGCATATCTTATTAACTCCAAATATTTGGAACACTTTTCCTTTGATTCAGGATATTTATATATATATATATATATATATATATATATATATATATATACTTACCTTATATATATATGTATATATATATATATATATATATATATATATATATATATATATATATATATATATATATATAAATGGATAAATAAAATGTTCGAATGTCCGATCCTCTGCGTATAACAGTATAAATTAGGTCATCACGGCGTGACATTAGTGTGTTACATGACACCCACTGTGAACGAAGAGTGATTAGTCATATCAGCTGAGTTTAAACTTTGAACGATTGTATCGCTTAGATTCAAAGTTATCCCTGCTGCGCATATATCCACTTAAAGTTTATCATGTTTTCGATAAGATGATAAAATACCCTTGTTGTTACGACGTTATTTGCAAGTGCTGAAGTTTAAATGTAATTTAAAGTAATTATACATACATACATACATACATACATACATACATACATACACACACACACATACAAACAAACAAACCAACATACATACATACATACATACATACATACATACATACATACATACATATAACATGAAAACCAAAAATTACACTTTCTTTGATCATATCAGTAACATGTGTACATATATTACACGTTTGTGTTTACTTTTGTTACAAATGTTTATCCTTGAACATTACCAGAAGATATGAGTAAATGATTTGGGAAAGTTGTGACACAGATTATGCTTATTATTGAAAATGTCAGATTTTGTTAAATACTTATTTGCTTGGGGTTTCTTATTTACTTATGCAGACTGAATCTACCATAGTTTAGTACTACAGTATATGCTAAATAGTCAGAACATTCATTTATAAAGAGAAATGTGAGAAAAAGACACAGTCCTTTGGATTCCATTCAAGTATTATTTAAATGTACAGTATGAAATTGGAATGTAATTGATTCTAAAACTGGTAAATCAGAAGATTTTATTCTGCAGCCTTAAAGAACATTTACTTTAAATATTATTTTAATTAGCTTCCAAACACTTCTCATAAAAATTAGAATGATTCTGTCATATTGCTTTGTTACAGGAAAGGATTGGGATGATGGTGTTTATTTACTGTTGCTTGTTGTTAGGGAATCAGTTCAAGAATCATTTGGTCATAATCGTTTTGAACTAGGTTTTGGACATACCTTCCGAAGGCACTTTTAAAAAACATACTTTGTTCAAATGAAGATTCCAGATGAATGATTCGGTCATATTGCTTTGTTACAGGAAAGGATTGGGATGATGGTGTTTATTTACTGTTGCTTGTTGTTAGGGAATCAGTTCAAGAATCATTTGGTCATAATCGTTTTGAACTAGGTTTTGGACATACCTTCCGAAGGCACTTTTAAAAAACATACTTTGTTCAAATGAAGATTCCAGATGAATGATTCGGTCATATTGCTTTGTTACAGGAAAGGATTGGGATGATGGTGTTTATTTACTGTTGCTTGTTGTTAGGGAATCAGTTCAAGAATCATTTGGTCATAATCGTTTTGAACTAGGTTTTGGACATACCTTCCGAAGGCACTTTTAAAAAACATACTTTGTTC
>JAECUM010039185.1:0-45000 GCA_016617855.1 Megalonaias nervosa
CTAGCGGGAATCGCGCCAGGGTTTGACACCGCTCGGTCAAGCAAAGACCCCTGGCTTGTAACACTTATATAGTTTAACCAATGTCTATTCAATCCTGATTGTAGCATGCTTTGCACCTTAAATGTCAACTAAAACCTTCAGATGAATGTTATTGATCACTATGCACTTGCACAACGGTGGCCTCGTACGAAACTGGGTTAAGAAAAGTGGATATCGGATCTATCATAACAAACAACATGGTAGAACGAATTTGTTTCATGAAATACAGCTTTCATTGTGAGATCAAAGCTTTTCGATTTTCGTAAGAGGAGTCCAACCCTTATAAGATGATTTCTGTTGCAACATCGATTGATCCTATATCTATTATATCAGTCATCACTGTTTACTGCAGAAGAACAAAAATAAGTGCATAGCACAGTCCTACCTCAGCTATGCTCATGCTCCATTGAATATACCCACTCTGGAACTCTCGGAGTTCGCTGTCTAGCAGCTCCACGCAAATTGTGTCTCCCTCCTTAAATCCTATCTGACAGGAGGTGATATATGTCGAGGTCGAAGAAGGGGAAGTGGATGTCGATGTTGCTGCTTCTTGCGATAGCCCTCTCGTATCTGTGTAGGAAGGCAACAGTTAGACTTCAGATTTGCAATAATACCGGCAATTTGCATAAATTATACAGGACAATTAACTTGCCGTTGGGTTAATTTTTTACTGCGCCTAACTACAAATTATTATATACGGAGAAAAACTTCCTTTAAATATGTGGCATTACCTATTGCATGTATGTTAAAATAAGCATTACTACCATCCAATGGGTATGCTTTTTCTTTTATGCAACCTTCAAAGTAGTCTGATTTTTATAAAATCAATTCTTCCTGTGTAGTTTAATAATCAAAATGACGTGATCATCACTTTATGAAGTCATCTACAGCTAGATACCTTACCAGTGTGACGTAACGCTATGAACTCGGGGAGACACTGAACGTAAAAGAACGTTGTTGAAACTAATTTCTCTTATTAAAAAATGGAAAAGAAAATTTCAAATATAAATTCTATTAATCACTAAAGGTCATGTGAAAGAAATGATAATAAAGCCAAATAAAATTTGTACGAGACATTGAGATATTGTTGCCGATTACGAACTACTGTAAACCGGACTCGCAGGCTTCTTTTGCTGAAGAACAAAGTCATCACATAACTGTGTCAGAATGAAATGAATCACTCATCCAACATATACTTTTCTGTTTAAATACTATTCTGCTATTATTTTATGGACGATTTGACATTTCATATTTTGATCCTTAACGATTCTAATATTGCATATGTTCAACACGTTACACGTTTCTAACGATCACGTATTATATTTGCAGTAAATGCTCTCATTTGTCCATATATGTCAAACTATTCTGCCATTTCGATATATCTACCATTTATCATAGGACATGGATTCGCAACTGCAGATAAAATGTTTGTTGCAGTCAAAATGCAGATTCATGTGACTTATGTAGATAAATACGGTGTCAGCTATCCACGCCATACAACAGAAATCACTCATAATTCGTACGTCTGCTTAGTTGTTTTTTTTTATATAAATTAAATAAGGTAACGTCAATTTACCTCGAAATCTTGTACAAAAAGTTGAAGATAGTATAAAACTCATCTAACCAAATTTTAACGGACTTTTTAACGAATAAGAATAAAGCATTTGAGGAAATCTGAAAATTTTATGCTTTCAACAATAATTAGCATCATTTTACAATTTAAACGTTTTAGCTAAATCTGTTTTTATGACACTTCCTGAAAAAGGCAGAAATTCTAAGAGATAATGCACACGAATGAAACGGTTTTGGTATACAACAAAGAAAGCAATACTCTCAGACAAGGCAATAGATAACCGTATTGGCAAGGGCAAATGACTGGACCAGAAACGTACATCATAACCGGGATAGCCCACGTACAGTTTGTTAAAATCTCATTTTAATGCAGTTTGTATCATTTTTTTGTTGTTAGTAAGGCTTAGTTTAGACTATCAGCAAAATACCCAGCAAGTACCAAGGGAATTATGGGTATATAAAGTATGATTACAGTAACATGAACTATCAGTCTGAGCAGTAGCTTAGTTGCAAACTGTCAGGTATTGTTTTACGGAAATAAAGACGTTAATATTGATTTAAATACCGATGTATGCACGAACAGATTCTCTTTTACGTTCTGTGCACTTTACGCATTTTCGCAACTTAAATTTGCAAACAAGTACTTAAAATTTGCCTAAATCTTCAATCTACGCCTTTTTAAGGGGACTGAAATGTATGTGTGTGTTATCTCATTTTTGAGTAAGCTGCTGGTATTTGAAGTTCTAAAAAGATTTATATTAATAAAATTACAATAGCAACAATCAATTACAGTTACCGAGTAGGATCAGGATACGAGGAGTCATTTATGAAACCGACTGCATTTTCTCAGAAAAAAGCTTTAACAGAAAGGTATGACATATGGTAACAATATTCTTTTAAAAGCTATCGTTTTCAGCTTGTACAGACTATGTCCACATTCCTTTCAGTGTCGAATGTTAACAAAATTTGCCTTTATTGGACAATATTGGCTTTAACTATGAATGACGCTTTCTGCACGTGCACCCTAAAGTATGCAATGTAATTAATTATACAGACGAATAAAGTGCACAGATTGTATACAAAACTGTTGGATGTATATTTGGAACCATAGTCTCCTGTCAACGTGCACGATCAGAATATATTGTCAAGCATAATTTTTACGTAATCGAGGTTGATGAAAGTTTTCAACCACTCGTAGTCCAAAATTATCCCTGTCTTGCCTGGATTTGATGAGATGTATTTATTTGAAACCATGGAAAACAAACGAAATAACATACAATATATTTATTTCTCCGAAGGGCTTTAACTTTTTACTGTCAGGGTATCGTATAAACACTTTATCTTGCTCCGATACAGCAGTATCCGTACTTCCTTCAGCAAGAAGAGACATGAATTTACTGAAATTCAGATTTTCTATAACTTCTACTCTTAAGACTTTATCAGCTGATAAAGCAAAGTATCTTGCCCTGAGTCTTTTCTTAGAATTAGCACCAAATTTAAATGGCTTTGTTTAGTGGAGTATTTAGAACTCCAACTTCAGGAATTTTATGCACATGCTGGCTCGTATCATGCATATATTTTGCTGCCACAAGCTGTTGTGCAGTTTATTGCCACATCAGCATAATCCTTACTATATAGTACATACAATTCAAAATAGCACCTTAAGGTGAATATGAGCATATAGTCGGTCAAGATAAAATTTGGCAATGGTTCCTCTCAAATTCTGCTGTTACATGTTAGCAACATTGGTACCTGGAATAGCCTGTAGAAGGTGAAGGGAACAGAAGGATAATCGTGCCGTGCAATGTTTTCCATGTAACAGTGGTAGCACGAAGTAGAGGAAGCATATTGGGGAATTGCTTGATAAAGAAACATTGTGATACTTACATATTTCCTTGGGCACCCTGTTTGTATTTCTTGTTTCTAAATATGTAAAATCAAGCTTAACTGCGTGCGTGCACGTTTATAGTCAACCTATTTGTAAGCTGAAAGTGTATCTCTTGCTTCGGTAGAAGATACCACAGTATGTTTCCGTACGAAAAGGGGCAAGCAAAGTTTCTATGCAACGGGTATTCTGCATGTAAAGAAATGTGTGAGTGTTGAAACATTTGCACAATGCACTTCATTCTTCGAGGACACTTCTATTTCAAAGTAATTTGGTTTGTTGTGAATAAAGATTTCTTCATAATAATGACATTTTTGATAATAAATTTACAGCCTTTGTGTAATCCAGAATCAAGGAAATGTTCAGTTAAATATTACTGCACTGCAATAGGGTTGGCAAGAATTCCTGATGGATCCTAGCCACCAAGGTTGTCTGTTAGCGGCACAGGTATAAAACCATATAACCTAAACGTTCCCTTAAATAACAGACACAGCTGGATCAGAAACACTTCTAACGACGGTTTCTCAGAGTTAGCCCTCGACTTGTGGTACAATGTAATAATGACTGGAAATCTTATACTGATTTTACATCTATGACTTACATATAGTGTAAAAGCAAGACTAAGCACTTTAAGAGTTAAGCAAATCACAATACCTTACTGGGGCAGTATTTACATATCAAGACATGGTCCTTCAATATGGTAATTCATGCCTTACTAAGCAACACAATTTTGTAATCACTGAAAATTACAAATTTTTTTCATAATTGTAAACACAGTGTCAACATTTAGTTATCTAATAGAGAATATTTACCCCAACAGGATTCTTTTAAATGAATACAGTTTACATAGTACTTAAGGACTCGAATACAGCAAGTCAGAATCGACTGAATCTGTTGTCATCAAAGATTGTCAAGGAACTCAGCAGACGAAGGGAAACATTTACCAAACATGTGTTCAAATGGTTGCGATGAAACAGACAGTTAAGAGGTAGAATATTAAATAAAACACACAATATATCCACCTGTTGTTTAATACAAATATAACAGTAAATTTCTTCCAAAGAAATTGCAATACAATTCTTGATCCTTTAATAACATTCAAATGATCATGAACAAAATAACTTGAACAATCGAACGTGCACAATCACCTCAATTGAATTTTGTATTTCTTTTATTTCAGTTACCCTGTCTGTTCTTAGAAACGAATAAGAAATAAAGCTTTACTGGTGACCAATAGGAAGACGAACTGTTTGACAGAGAGCCTAGGAAAGGTACATTTTGCGAGAACTTTCACAAGGAAACACTAAACTTTTTCAGGATTGGTTGATCGGAGACGATAAGTTTTTCGACGCGTCAGAAATCTATGTTGTCTATAAAGGGAAAGGACTGCCGGAAACTGTAACCAAAATGCTCTAAAACCAGGACAAGAGACCCATGGGGACCTCAGATCACTGACCACTTTGACATCTGCTGAATAGCCAAATGTATTAGCCGTCGCCCAAGAAATCTGCGTCAGTAGCATGCTTTCCGAAGAAATTTATTTCGCTTTCATATGCGATGAAAACAACAGTTTCAAAGTTTCTATATTTTTTTGTATCTAATTCCAAACTTGATGGCACATCGGCATCAATTGTTTAATACTGTAAGACTTTAATGCCTGGATGTTTTCTGTCAAAGTTGGATAAATTCTTCTAAGTGTGTTAGATAAAGATTCTTATATTATTTGTTTTCAGTATTGTTATTTTCTGTGATAGAGCCTTACCAGACGATATGCCGCATAAGAGATTTTTAATCTATTTTAAGGGAAAATAGAACGTTTTGGTCGTAGTGGTAGTAGCAACATATATATGGACTTGGACAACATTGCGAGTAGGCCTATGACTCCACGATATCTCAGTGATTGATCTACTTGGAGCAAACCTATGTGTGGTCTGTGCAGCAATTAAATTACCAAGTCTTTTTTGGACTCTTATCAAGTGTAGTGAATTAATTGCAGTTCATAATTAAAGTCGATTTATAATTGCTTTTTATTGACCGACCTGGAGTCGATAATGTTGCTGGTTGCCATGGTTTGTCATTTATTGTAACCAATCAAATGTCACGAAGGGAGACAAGTTCCTTAGGTGTGATTGATTAACTTGTCACTATGATTACAGTATCATAAAAATAGAAACGCATTATAAACAAAATGAAGATTTATTCGTCGGGTGTTTCAGAAGCGAAATGTCTTTTTTAATTTTTTAGAATGGCGGACATATTAGATGGTGGATCGAAATTATTTGTAAATATTGTATGCTCTCTAAGAATCCTCTTTCAAACAGCGATTTGCTTTCTATCTTGCGTAACAGATGCCATCAAATCAGCGATTTGCTTTCTATCTTGCGTAACAGATGCCAATTTTGACTGCTGATTGGCGTCATTTATGTAAATACGAAGGATCTTAATGCCGGGGTGATGTCCGCTAAGTTATGATGTAAATGGCTTGTGTGGATTGGAGAGGAAGATAAAATTAGACATTGTTGACGGACTCACTACGAACAATTCACGATGCACAAAGGAGGCATTGTTAATAAGATGTAGAAAGTATTGTAGGTTTCATACATGTTCTCCACAAAAATCATACAGGCATAAAATGGCAGAGTAGAATATTAAAAGTGAAGCATCTATATTAAGGTGCATTAGGTTGGGTCAAGTGGCATACTGGAACTGAAAAGCAATTCTTAAAACTGGTGAATACGAAATATCTAATAAAGCAATCGACCGATTAAGATCAGTAAATCTGCGACAATTTTTGTTCAGTGATTTTATTCGGATAAGGTCAAAATATGTAAACATTTTTCTAATATCATTACTAATATTATTCGAGTAATTTATGACGCGATTTGCTTCAAGAGGAATACGGTGTTGTAAATGCTGCCTTAAAAACGGAATAATGGTTTGACTACAAATGCTGAGAAAAGAACAACTTGTATTCGTGAGTTAAGAATTTTTCTGGAGTTAGTGGTTATTTTGGAAGAACAAAACTGAAGGACACAGTTAAAAACAATCTACATGTACCTGTGAGGTGAAAATATACTAACGCCTATGAACACAGCCACACATTCTCTAAAGCTCAAAGGCATATTTATTAATTTACGTACATCTACAGAATGAAAGATTTTTTATAAGAAAAATACTCAATAACAAGGCATATATTCTGACATATTCACAAAACGATACGTACCAAGTGCCTCCAAATGGTCTTTGTAGTACTCGATTCCAGGAGCCTGTTCGATGCATTTGAGATCCACCTTTCCATGGCTTCCCATTCGGTACACGTTCCTCTCGCCATTTTCCCATTGGACACGGGCGGCGTTCCGATTACATCCCGCTCCAAAACTGCATATATCTACAACCTTGCCGGGACTTCCAGGGCCTCCTACAGCGTCGTTATAATGGATAGTTACTTTATTATATACCTCTATCTAGTTCTTGTCAAACAAAGTGTGAACATATTTTATCTGCCTGCCAGACAACAAATTTTATCTGCCTGCAAGACCAAATACTATGACAACATGTACCAAAGATTTTTTTTTTCACAAACTAATCAAGAAAGTAATCAGCAGAGTTGAAACTCTTGAAGTCAGACCTAAACGCCATAACTTCGTAAATGTTAATGAATTTAGGAGGAAAGCTGTTCAGTTAAAAAGATATATTATCTGCCAGATTTTATAACGCCAAAAAGTTTCATTTCCATTCAAAATATGCCTAATACAAGCTTGAGTAAAATTCAGCCTTGCCATGTTTGGCAAAGCCGCCCTAAAATTTATTATTATTATTATTATTATTATTATTATTCCTACCGTCCTGTGTGCCATATTCCCAGTGTTTTCCTCTTACTACTGTAGCTCCAGGGTAGATTCCCAGTGCCCGGCTCCGTGAGCTGATTGATCTCTTTTTCATGGTAGCTCTGAAAATTGAAATTTCGGAATATGTCAGTTTTCATGCATGTTTATACCTTGTCGCGACCTCTTCTATATCTGTTTTATCTCAGTATTAAACACTGACACAGTAGTAATGAGTTACCAACTCCTCTTCAGAACTTTGTCACTAATCAGAACAGCAAAATCAAACATGCAGATAAGAATATCCTGAGTATCGAGGCCAGTTCGCACTTTTACCATTAAAGCATGAAATAATACAAATGTTTCACGACTTCTAGATGATGATCGTAATGCTTAGGTGATTACATAGCTTGCCAACATCAACCACATCTCTTCTGCCTGCTGATACATAAACGTTTTTCTGAGAATGGGTCCATATTCGAACACTTGGTCATGGTGTAGATCGGGATGTTGTAATCAAACAACAATTTCGAGATGCAGTTTGAACTCTCTGTATTCATGAACATGGTGCTTCTTTGACTTCAAGAGGAATTTGACAAACAAACGACGCATTCTATGATTTAATAACCGACAATCACGAGAACCAAAGCAAGTTTTGTTGAACATTTCCAAGAAAAGGAGAAAATATGAAAAGACATTTTACACATCAACATAAATTCAAAAGCATCGACATGATATTCGATTTTGTGAAAGCTAGCAATCAATCGAACTGTCGCAGTATCAAAAGTGCACCAGAACAAATGATCGCCCAAAACAAAGTGGAAGTGTCTGATCGATTGTTTAGGACTCCGTCCTTCTCTTGACATTAAACACGCAATAATAGAAAAACAAAACGCATTTTGACAAAGAGACGTTATATCCAGACGACAAAGTTGTTTCGTGTTACGAGACACGTCCATGGACCTCACTAGTCTGTCAATGCACTGGAAAATACATATGGAGAAATTTTAAAAGGGATACTTTTACCTGCACAAGTTAGAATGGTTGACCAAAGATGAGGACGACATCTGCCATACCAAATGCGTCTTTGACCAACGAATATGAGTAGTGGGATAATATCACATCAAAGAAATGAAAAGGCTGGAGAGGTTATACACTTACTTTCGATTCTTGGACTTTCGCTTCGCAAGTGATCTAATATAAAATGAACGGGTCATGAATATACCGCTAGAAATCCTTCCATTCTCGCCATTATCGTTACCACATATATTACGACTCTATGGTCCTAAGCTAAATAGCCGAAGTGAGCGAAAACCAACAAGTTTTGTAAACTGCAACACCTAATTTGTTTCCTAATAATACAAAGTGAAAATTTGAAAAGAACATACAGTAATGCGAATTAAATCCCAAGTAGCCCTAAACGTTCAATCACAAGTCCAGATGTAAAAAGTTCTAACTGAATTCCAGTGGTATTCCAAATAAGTCCCAATACTGGATATGTTGACGTGTCTGTGGTCTCGAATATCCTAATGTGCCAGTGGCCTGCATTGTGCGATGTGCTAAGTCTTTTGATGTTTCACAATCGACCAGGTTCTTCCATGGGGGAATACCAATGTTCCAGACTCAGATCAAAATAAACATGTTTACCTCCATTGATAATGATCCTAATATTTAATCTATACTCACAGAGAAATATTAGCTATTTATTGTGTTGTTTATAAAAAAAATGTCAGTACTCAGGTACACCATGAACTTGATCTTTTAACTAAGGTCAATTAAAAGATACAATTATTCATAACATATAATCATGAAGAAACAAGTAACAAACAATGCAAATTAAAATATATAAATATATATATAACACATGAATCGAAGTTAGTCCATCACGTCGATCAGGACCACTTTATTCATCCAGTGTTTTAGCGGGAACAAATGGTCCGTGGGTGCATAGGTGGCCGATGAGGCCGATGTGCCCCCTGAATGTTCTGTGGCATTGTGGACATGGGATGGTGGCAACGCTGATCGTGGGGTTACTGGCTCGGGATTTCCTATCCTGTCTCCGTTGTTCTGGTACTGCTGTCCTGTTGCCCTCGCAAGATGCAGCACCTTTAGTGATAGGAGAGCGCCACACGACCCTGTCCTCGGTAGTCTGCTCCCACGTGTCATAGCTAATGCCAACGTTCTGCAATGGCGTCTTCAGGGTGTCCTTGCATCGTTTTCTCTGGTCTCCTTTTTGCGTTTACCTTGTTCATTCTCGCCATAGAAAGAGTTTGTTGGAAGCCAGTGGTCTTGCATGTGAGCTACATGACCTGCCGATTACAACTGTGATTGCATCAAGATGGAGTTAATACTGGAAAGGCTTGCTTGGGCAAGGGCCTCAGTAGCCGGGATCCTATCTTGCCATTTGATGTTTAGGAGTCTTCTGACGTAGGTAGTGTGGAAGTGGTTCAGCTTCTTCGCATGGCGCTAGTACACTGTCCAGTTTTCGCAGGAGTATTAGAGCACAGAGAGTACTATCGCTCTGTACACCTTCAACTTTATCTGTATACTAATGCTTCTTCTGGTCCAGACTTTGGCGTGTAGTCTGCCGAAGTCTGCGCTGGCCTTTGCAATCCTGGCATTAACCTCGTCATCGATTATTACGTTTTGGGACAGAGTGCTGCCAAGAATGGCGAACCTGTTCACTGCGCTCAGTTTGTAGACGTTGACTGTCGTATTTGGCTTAGCATACAGTTTTCCTGTGGCTGGCTGATACATTATTTCAATCTTCTTTGCGTCGACCGTAAGGCCAAAATTTGTGCAAGCATCACAGAACGTGCCGACGCTGCGTTGCATGTCAGCTTCAGAGCCAGCGTTGAGGGCGAAGTCATCAGCAAATAGAAAGTTTATGATATGTCCGTTGTGACCTTTAATTTTTGCTTGGACCCTCATGAAGTTAAACAGTTTGCCATCGGTTCGGTCTCTGATGCTGATTCCCACATCACCATCTTTGAAGGCATCAGTGAGCATGGAAGAGAACATGAGACTGAAAAGTGTTGGCTCCAGTACACAGCCCTACTTCACTCCGTTTGAGACAGGAAAGGGAAATGATATCTCACCATTGTTCCGGATTCTAGCCTCCATACCGTCGTATCATTGCTGCACCATGGTGATACATATCCTTGGGAATCCGTACTTGGCCATGAACTTCCATGAATCGTTTTAACAAAGACAGACACAATGGGTGTGTGGGGACATCGTGTCCTCAAGTATCAAGTTATCTTTTGTCTAAGATCGTCGTCTATAATGTGAACAGGTTTGCTTTGTGTCACCTTGAGTTTATAACAAAGATCTAAGCAGCTGTGGGTGATTTCGCTAGGTCATTTTCTTCCCCTTCAATTGCTAAAATATTCCGATACTAGTAGCGATGCTAGTCACAGAACGTCCAGCCACCACCATCATCAAGACAACAGCAATCAGTTGGAAAGTCATTCTGTTGAAACTGCGTGACTCTGCAGAGATGTGAACCAGTGTATTATGAATAATCAATTTTATTTTATATTACCCAGTGATATTACCGTGTGGAATTGATCTACAATTGAAGGAAAACAATGTCCAAATTTGAAAATAATTGATCTTTTACATTTAGATGTGTGTTTGCAAGACTAGTATTTGCTGAACAGCGTGGATGTGCGACAGAGACTGAATCGAAGTAGCGCCGTTCTCCATTTGATGGTTTACACTGGCGATTTCAAAATCAGCATCAAGTAAAAGAGACGGTACGTCGTACGTAGAAGTTTTCCATAATATAGGAGAAGTTAGTAGAAGTTTTGCATAATATAGGAAAAGACAACAGATAGATTCTGACCAGAAACATGACCAAGTATGCCATACGACTAGTGGAAATCAAAGCCTTCACCACTGTGGTTGGGAACCGATCCAAGAACCAACATTATGTACTGCAAGGTCAATTGGCTAAATATTTGCTTATACAGCCTTCAAAGCAGCTAATCGTCGAAACTCTTTCCAGTCCCTTACCTACCAGATCAACAAGATAGGAGTCACCAGGCACGGGCAAGCGTAGTTTACCTTTTAACTCAACTTTGTGCAGACATTACTTGAGATCTTACTTAACTCTGTTGCAGCCACATAACAACTGTATTACAGAAGTCAAAGAGTGAAAGAACAAGAACAAGGGTGTGAAGAAGAAACTGTATTGGCAAGCCTGTCGGAACATGAGAGAAACACGAAGACATATATTCTGATTAACACTTGACAAAGTGAATCACCCTCTTTAAATCAGAATATTGTCATGATTGTCAAGTCAATCATCCCAGAAAAGTTCAAAACAACAAATGTTTGATGATGACCCAAGAAGAAAACTTGAAGTTTTATCTGGAAGATACTTGTACTCGCATCAAAGAAGGGACAAGTTTTTAAGAATAGTGTAAGGCTTGCTAGATCACTCGAAACCCCGACTGACTACCCTTAAGACGAAGCCTATGTTAGCTTATTGTCATTAGAGCACCGACACGTTCAAGCATATGTTATCAGCACCTAAGACGGTCATCGACCAGGAACGCATTGGGTCACTGTTAACTTCTGAAGGACTACAGAGTGGAATATTTTTATTTGATTCATATAGATTACCAACCTACCCTTCAGCCCCCATTGAAGACTTTATCATAATGTTTATAAGAAGAAATACTGTTTCGACCCAATGGAACAATACGAGATTACAAGGATTAGATTTGATGGTGCGTGGACAATAGTAATGTGTATTTTCTTCATGAAAAAAGTCATGGATTCTATTTAGAACACTTACTGTCTTGTTTTGTGCATTATCTTCCAAGGTAGAGGGGCAGTTTCGTTATAATTAAAGGCATTACATTAGTTTAGCTAAGACACGAAGTTGAAATCG
The DNA here is from genome assembly GCA_016617855.1 of Megalonaias nervosa. Taxonomy (NCBI): domain Eukaryota; kingdom Metazoa; phylum Mollusca; class Bivalvia; order Unionida; family Unionidae; genus Megalonaias; species Megalonaias nervosa. Next base: position 12,221 of record JAECUM010039185.1, read on the forward strand.
ATGACAATAAGAAACTGCTACGAATCATTGGAACCCCAAAGTGTAACACAAGAACAGTGTTAGCTATACAGTAAAAGAATTAAAAGAGGTTTTAAATGTTAACGAAATGAAGACGTGGGATTGCTCCAATCGTTCATATTCATTCTTGTTTAGTCCGTTAGCGAATCAGTGGAGCGGGATTTATAAAACGATGTTAGTTCAGACAAAAATGGTTTGTTTGTCATTTTTATATTGAAGCCGTCTTATCTCTCTTCATTTCTTTTTATATCCGTGGAGATATTTTATATTTCTTCCACTTGTCTATTTATAACTTCTTTGCTGCGTACCAAATCCAGAATCCTTTTCCAACACGGCCGTGTTTCTAGCAGAATTCTCCCGTTTTGCTGTTCACCGTTAAGCCAGAACAAGAAATAAAAAGAAGAAGACAAAGTTTCAGCAAACAAACGGTGAAGCTTTATTAGATTTAGAATCTGCACAACAGTCTTTGGACCGGGTACACGAATTAGAGTTACAACCCAACAGGCCATCTATGAAGCGAAAGGTGGTACATTTTAGAACTTACCATACTAAAATATACCATCTTCCGCTTAATATATCGCTGTTATTGAATTTGACGGATCAATAAGCGGAAAAAGAGAAGAGGGCGTGGAAGGAACAGAAACTGCACCTGGAATAATAAGAGCAGAAACACAACTCAGTGAGGTAGAATACCAGCTGTTACAGCAGTGGCAGGAAAAACATACAGCCGCATTCTCCAAAGGAATCACCCCTGTTTTCAAGGATAAAGAACTGGGAGATTGAGACAACTCATTCTCACTTTAGTCAGTATACTTGAGGAATACCAATAGCCGGGAGATATATATGTTAGGCCTGGGGTGTCTGGACACTGAACAAATAGCTCTTCTTTGAGCTACTCCAACAGTCATTTTCAGGAACCTCCATTATTCAAGAAAGACAGCACTAATCATTGATTACCATATTCTCTGTGTTTTGTAATTTGCCTATTATGTGTGTTTGTTTGTTTGTTGTCTTTATGTGTATTCCAAAACAAAGCTGCTTTACTCTCTATTCTTTCATTTGGTAATTAGCGATTGCATAGAAATACGCGTGTGTGTGTGTGTGTGTGTGTGTGTGTGTGTGTGTGTGTGTGTGTTTAAGTGTATATTTACACGTTCGTCATTCGACCGTTTCCCCTTTGCTTCTCCATTGGTGTCTATGTGATGGCGTATTTGCTTGTAAATGTATATGTATCAAGAAAGATACTCATCCCGGGTTACAGTTCACTAGGCCCTTTAACGTAAAAATAAAAGACTAAGATAACTGTACAAACTAACCGGTTTCCTTCCGGTTCTCATGGATCTTCACCCAAAATACCAGCTCATGTCATCATCTGAACTGCCAAGAAATCATTGGAAAATCTTTTTTGAACAATAGGCAGAAAATTTTGAAAACAAAAATAAACATATTTATAGCCTTTCTAATACTCTGGGAATATTGCAAATGCGCATACCCTTGCTGTCCAGGGGCAGATATTCGCATGAATGGATGCTGCAGTTCATGCTTATCCAGGAAGTAGCAAAGTGTGCAAAGATCATAGTTTTCGCATAAGGAACATTTCCACCTCACACCGGTGAAATCGTCGGTCTGACATTCATCACACGCTACTCCAACATGCTTGATACCTGCGAATAAAACGTACAAGAAAATTGTTTTAGTGGCTGTTGTCTGTCTACATTGCACTACAGATACTACGGAGAGGTAGTGTTTATTTAGAATGGATACAGTGGTGTAATGAACGTTAAATTTCTCCACAGAATACCACATTTAACAGTTAAGCAATACAAAAGAAGATTTTTGAGAGAATAATTTTATCTTTATTGCCTAAATCTGAATGTTCCATACGTATCTTGAAAAAATTGTAAAATAATTTCACACTGAGTCGGTGTACACTTCAAGCGCTTGCAAGAAGGCCGCAAAACGAGTTGGAAAAGTTTCATCTTTTTGCACTTTAATTTCCTTTTCCCCAAATAATTCCTTTACTTCTTGTTTAAATCCAGGTTTAACAAAATGGATAAATCGGATTTAAGATTATTCTTTAACTCACTCAAAGGTGCACTGTCTAAAATGCTTAAATCAAATTTGCCATCTTTGCCAGTGTGGCATGTGCTTTGCATTCCCATATCCCATAATACTTCGGCAGTGCCGTTTCCCAAATCCTGGATAACCGTCCCCACGTGACCTTCCCCTCCATCTGCATTTCCGAGACTCCAGTCTGGCCCTCTCACGACTCGATGACCCTCTGCCATCAGAAAGTAGTCTCATTAACCTGGAAATGTGAGACCGTGCTTTGCTATTATTAGCCAGTACAAAGTGGAAAACTTTATCCGATTGAGTGCATTTAGGTGCATTGAATAGTTCGTCCTTGAGTTTATAAATGATCCTCAACACTAAGCACTCGACATACTCAACTCATTTTTTTCTAAATTAATCACTTAGTGTGCAGTATCAAAGCCGGGTCTATTGAATCATAAATCTCTAAATTTGAACTGAGACGGATTTTCCACTCTTAGCCATTGACTATCACTTTTAAAAATGTAAAGTCTATCATGATTGGTAGACGCAAAATCTCAAGGTCAAACTCAGACTAAAGGTTTAATCATATCCATCCGCGGCTCAATAGTCAGGAGATTGAATGAGAGCAAAAATTAATCTCAACATTGAACACTTAGTAAGATATACAGAGATATAAACAACTGTATTCATACGCCACTAACCTTACTCAAGTCATACGTTATGAAATACTACATTGTTATCAAATTAAGCGCGAGTTAAATTTCTGTAATCGTAGAGTTTTGTGGTCACTGGGGCCAACCATAAAGCCGGTACTACACATTCTTATACCTATATAACAAACGAGGAACACAAACGACTACGTCTATTGAATAATCATTGTATCAAGCAACGAAACTCCAATTGGTATCGGATGTAGATTACAGAAAGCGTATATTTTGTACTATCGTAATGTCATCCACTAAAACTGTGTCTCTTCTCTTTACCCCCCCCCCCGCTAATTTTACTAAGTATATTAGGTCGACATGTTGGTGGCTTCCCACTTTAGGATCTAACGTCCCTTGCTTTACCTAAGTCCATATCAAGAAGATGCACTTATCTGTAAAACAGTTCTTGTGATAAATGGGCATCTCTCTCTCTCTCTCTCTCTCTCTCTCTCTCTCTCTCTCTCTCTGAGCTAGACAGATATGCAATGACCCTCTCGTGGGTGATAATGAGTAAACAGATTCGTCTACGATACTACTGTACTTAAACAGTAGACAAATAAATCAAAGTAACTCCAGAGAACAAATTTAACACCGACTGAAAAGAACTTTGTAGGAAAATTCCTCACACTAACTTGCATTGAAAACATAAACTGCCAATGAAATGAACTGCAATCATATTTAAAAGGAAAAATTGTAAATCTAATCCTTCTTGTTAGAGCATCTGTAGGTATGAAACCCTACTCCTTACATGGTGCTTTAGTACTTTTATCATTAGTCTTGAATTGGTTTCTGCCAGTAATAATTACATATAAATATCAATATAAAATTTTCTAAGTGAGAAGTATAGAGGACTGATTAAGATAAAATGATATTCATTTTCGCCATCGTTATTTACACAAAGTTCAATTTTCCTTTCACGCCATTCAATTCTTACATGACTTGCAGTCTCGAAACCTATTGAGCAAATTTATTAATGTCTTTCTGTGACTGGTAATAGCAATTATTCTAAGATCGGAAATGGTTTCCAAGAAATGTTTTCTATATTTATACATATACAAAGTTTTCAAAGCAAACTGCAAAATCCCAATCAGAATGAAATATGTCTTTTAGTTCTATTTTAAAACATGATGAAAAGGAAGATACCGGGACTAAATTGGGGTAATACCAGAAGTAATGTGATAAGGGTGTTTAAGGTATATGTTAGCAATCTCGGTCAAAGTTATCTATCCCCAGATACATTACCCCCGTGGAACATGCAAGTGAATCCCAATGGAAATCGCACACTCACGAGCGCCTCGCCGAGAAAATACCCACAGCGCCTCTCGCTAGAAACTATAGATGTTATTGATTAGCATCTTGGCAGCACATGCATAATTTTAGATAATGTTGTTTGTACAGAAATCTGAGAAATCTTCAATGATGCGTGTCTATATTTCTGAAAGAAGATTCACCATTTTCTCAGATTAGGTTCTCGGCTATTAAACTTGGCCATCACTGATGTAAAAATGAATTATTGTTGGCGAAAATTTAATAATATGAGATTCAGAATTGTCATTCTGAGCCGTGACTATGAGTGTACATGTGCGTATGTACGTGATCTTTGTAATATTTTCTGAAACTCATTGCACTCAAATAACCATTACACTCAAAGAGCAATTAAATGATAGAAATAATTCTTCCGCATTGACAATTCTAAAATGGATTTGTTTTCACATCTAGCAAGATATGGGTGCTTTACATGTTTCTCGCCAATGCTGTTCAGTTTGAATACGGTTCTATTCACTTACTTGTTAAGTGCCTGTGTGACCTAATTTTAATCGAGACATTTCAGGTTAGAATCTGGGAAAATTAAGTTTTCTTTATAGCTGAGGAAACATCGAGCACAGGGGAAGCTGCACACCAAAATTGAATTCAGATCTGAAACATGTACTATCGGTCTCGATTACACTACCTACCAACAAACATTATTCTTTTAGAGGAAGTCTGGTCTGAAACAATATTTGAACCTTCTAAGATGTTGTTTGACAGCATAAAATCTCATTCGGAGATAGTAAATTCACACCGTCGTAATCGACACTGACCAGTATTGCTTATGTTGACCGTAAGACATTAGTGTGCAACAGGTAAAGATAGCAGCTTACCCATAAATCTCAAACAAATACTATCGACAGGCATAACCCTAGCGGCAACAATTTTCTGTTGCGTGATATTATTATATTAAATACTTACAGTTTTAGTATTTTATGATGATGCCGAAAGAGCAACAGTTGACATGCACAGCACAGTAGAATAATTCACAAGCTTTAGATGATGAGGGAATTAAATTACCCTGGCAATGGTGCATTTCTAACGTCACATAAAAGGTCAAATAAGTGTTCAGCTTGAATGCATCACATTGGTTGGTTTAGAAGTCCCCAAACATAATGTTTTTTAGAAACATGTACCGGGAGCACAATGAAAAATTGACTGACTTTAGGGATCGCATTAGAACGTGAATGCCTAAAACTTAAGAAGCGTAAAAATGTCTCCGTATGATATTGTGCAAGAACCTTCAAGTCGCTAACATTAACTGATTCGCCGCTGAGAATGACTATTCACGACCTTGAAGACAGTAACACAACCAAGAAATGCAGTTGAATATTCAACGAAGACAACAAAGACAGCGGAGACACCAAAAACAGCGAAGGCAGCGAATATATCTATGATCACCGTCAACAACAAATAAACAAGAAAGATTCATTTAGCATATAGTATATGGAAACAACAGCGGTATTAACAAAGAATACGAAGTAATGATGCTCAACCCGAAGAAATGGTGGAATTTCTGTGAAGAGTTATTTAGGTGAAAAGATACATAACCTTCTCTGGAACACGAGTCTATCGATTATATCAACTTCACTCGCGTCTTCGGTGAAGGTGAATATTGTTCTCGGCCCAGAGTATATAATGACTGTTCATTTAACCAAAGGGGGCTATTAACGACCTGCAGTTTTACGGCCGTGATTTTGGACTGATGCTTTTTTGATTTTGAACCGTGAAGACACCATGGCTGTCAATGATGAAAGCGATAATGGTTTTAGCAGCAGTCCTCGGGAAGATTGGCAAATACGCCCGTGCAGGTTCCGGATGGTGTCTTTCCAGATGTTTTGAAGTTCATGTTAGGATTTCCCGTACAAGACTTTCCGCGAGACAAGTTATGTTCCAACGCTATCGTGCATTCCGCCGCAGGCAGTGATAAATGTGAGAAACGATGACAACCGGTTTTCTGAATGGTTAACCTGTCCGAGATAATACAGGTCATCTTCGAAATACAGAGAGTACTTGGGGAGTTTGGCAACACAGTATATCCTGTACATGTATCTAGGACCATACTCAGAAGAATTGAAGAAGTCACCCCCAGCATTGCCGTTAACCAATACACTTGAAATAAAGACCTTTATATATATATATATATATATAGACGAGAGGATAATGGTCAATCAGTTGTTGTTGAGCAACACTGATGGTCTAGAGGCGCAGTGACATAACATATGGACAAAAGTCTTTCCCGTATGCTTAACCGACACAGCAAATATAAGACAAAAAGTTTCCGTATCGCCATTCTCTATATCTATTTATCATCCAACAACTGCTTGACGGTCATAACTTTTACTGCTAAGGAGTCAAGAAGAAGCCACGATGCATGATCATGTCAAAAGCCGTCAAAAATATTTTGAAATTCACCGCTGTGCAACGGAAGATGAAGATTTCATATGTCATTTACACTGACTTTGAATATCTAAACGTTCCAATGAAGTCCAACGATCGCGAAAAGCCCATGCTTCGATCAAATATGACGAAGAGGTAGAACAAGTTTAATGCAGGATTTGTCACACTTAATCTGATGCAATGGAGCTACTGAACCGCCATTGCTGTACTGCGCAATCGTGTTGATGTCCAACAGGGACAAACTTACCAATGATCAGCGATACACAAATATGCATTGTTTTCGGGACAGGCCGCACTGCAGGCTTCAAACAAAAGTTTGCAAAGATGATCAAACCCATGCGCCAAATTGCGAATTCACCGCGAAGATAATGGAAGCGAAAGAGAAACCGGGTCCAAGTCTTAAGACAGCAATCGAACAGTTGTCAGAGCAGATTGTGGAACCCCGGCAAAGTGTCAAAGAGACATTATCGCATTCGCAACATCTGTCCAAGCGCAAGATAGTATTTAAATTGATCCAAGTTGATATATCGTGAGAGCTTTAATAAGGATGTGGTAACAGGATGGACACTTAGATGGATTTTGACGGTGCAATCAAAATTTAAAAATCAAATCGTGATACAGTTTTTGCAAGAAGTCGTTGGGACTCCAAATCCGGAATACGTCTCTGGTGAGGTTATCAGCAAGACTCAATGTTTCCCCAGACAAATATTCATGCCCTATTGCGCTACCGCAGACCATCAACAGCTCAAGGAACTTGTAGATCAGTTAGAACCGCTTGTGGTCGTCAATAGATGTCGTCAGTAAGATCTCATCAGTTTGTCGGTGGATGCTCACCGATCACATCATGATCGTGGAGATGTTTCTCACGTTGATGCGTAAACTCACTGAAAAACCAGTGATGTAAAAATACCCACTAATTATGAGTTCTGAAAATATATCAATGGAAACACTTCGTGTGCATCGCGAAATTAATGTTGTGATGCAGCGTATTGTTGCAAATACGACCCTGAATGTTACCTCAGTGATCATGATTTAGTCTGCAAAGACGGAATTCCACGTGCGTTTCTCGACACCGATCACCCTCACATTCCAGATCGCATTGGCGTCGTTGTCTCAATATCCGATAGCGGCTGTTCTGGGAACCTTGCTGAGAAGAAAACTCTGGTGTTCTAGGCTAAAGAGGGTTCAGCGTGGAGAACTGTGGAACTTCCCAGGGGCATGTAGGACACTGACTCGGTCAATGGTGATCTCCACAAAATAATAGTTTCGATATTTAGCAAAAGAGAATCTAAAATTTGCATACTTGGGATCGTCACCAGGACCTGCAACACATTAGGTCGCATGCGTGATAACACCTAGACATCTTTTATGTTTTAATTCTTACGGGTATGCATCGCCACTTGAAGATGATGATCTACAGATACTATTCAGTCGGGGCCCCACCAGTGTTATATTAAACGATCCAGTTGCAAATCTTCGTAGACGGTAGGATATAGCAACATCTGATCGTTCAGTACTGCGTACACTCAAGAATTTATCAATTCAGCAAGCGCTTATCCATTCCGCGTGATCACTTAGAAAATACGCTTAACGTAGACAACAATTCTGTTGACATTTGAGGACACTCAACTACAAAAATATGACGCGGTGCCGATGTGGATCTCACTAGGTTAGCAAACAAAACTAATCTGGCAAGTATGGCAACCGGGTTGTTGCTGACGTCGACCCAAACAAACTTATGAACTTTCAAGACAAATTGGAAAACTGAGAGTCCAATGTTGACATCATCGAAGCTGTTCTGATGCCGCGAGGTGGAATCAGATACTCTGGGTGTAGATAGTATTAAAGAAAAAATTTAATTCGTTTTTAGATACATCAGGCCTTCTGAGCAGATTTGCAACGGCAGCGTTTAATAAACAAAGCTATGGAGTCAGCGCCACGAAAACATCATAAATAATCACCCTACCCTCACCAACAGTAAATTTATGTGATTTATTAGAATGAATTTAATATTTTGGAGGAGAGGAAAAGGGTGATGAATAGCTAATGGCAGAGTTCTTTTCATTGGTCTGGGAAAGACTTTGATAAACCTGAATCTCACAGCATAAGGTGGGGTGTAATGAAAAGGTGGTAAATATTCACCAATGTCCTACTTCACCAGTAGCACATAACGCTAGAGACAATGTTGTTTACTTTTAACACAAGCAGTATCATTATATTTTGCCAAAGATAAGACTCAGTTTGAAGGATCAAAATCTATCCGAAAGGTTCCTTAACCGTCTTTGTTTATTTTTGTTTTTAAGGTTTAACATCACATATACGTGATAGATCCTGAATTGCCATATGATGTTGGTGTTGGATCAGTTGGGAGGACATGCGAGCATCGACGACAATACACTGCTGGACGCATATTTGCGTGAGAACGGGGTTAACACACCTTTGTATATAATCAAATATAATTACGCCGAGGGTCAAATAGAAATGGATAGTTGGGATCACTCTAATGTACCAATACCCACTCGATGTCAACTTGGAATCATAGCATTAGCCAGAGAAAAAACCAGGTCTCTAACTGCCTTGTTCAGTGTGAAAACACCAAGGGATTTTTCTTCTACAACGATGAAGTTAAATTCACCAACAAAACCATCGCGATCAAACTCCATATTAATAATATCGAACGACCAACATTAACTCGACCGGCAAAAGAAACACCCAGACTAATATTCAGTGAAACAGCTATTATGCAAAACCGAGAATGGTCGTTTACGACGACAAGCAGGGGCGTCATACATGTGCCCTAGGTAAACTTAGAGAAGTACCCATTCCAGTAGTGTGGGGGGACGACATAGCCTCACGTAGACTTCAATGTTAAATTTGGTCGTTTGGAATATAGCCTCAAAATGTATAGCCTCACGTAGACTTCTACGTTAAATTTAGGGGGTTGCACTATAGCTTGAAACAGGAATTTAACAGATTGGGACTGTTTAGCCTCAAGGGAAATGGAACAGGGGTGACGTAACGGTACTGGACACTTGCGACAATGTTGCATGAGGCTGGCCTGAATATGCGCTACTCTAGGTAGGGACAAATAGAACAGAGATATACATATATATATATATATATATATATATATATATATATATATATATATATATATATATATATATATATATATATATATATATATATATATATATATAAACATAGACATAGACAAACAAACAAATACACAAATATGGCAAGAGCGAATAGACATCTTTTTGAGGCAATGGAGTGGCCCTGAAAAAGGCCTTTGGTTTTTTGTTAACATCATTCAGTTAAACAGAGGGCATAGCACGGACCTTCTTCTCTTCCTCAAGCTTCGTCTGACTGATCTCTGGACCGCAGATTAAGACTCTCTTCAGACAGCCTTGTCTCTCCACATAGAACTTTCGTTTCCAAAGGGTTGTATCAATCACCTGGGTGATAGCCCATGATGATTTTACATACATGGGATAGTCCGGGTTGAACAGCATCGACGATAGGAGAGTAGACGATTCCACGTTAGTCCTCATCTTGTGACGAGAACAGGTGAAGAGAATGAGGTGAACTGCTTTCATTTATAGTGGAAACGGATTGAGTTCTTTCACCAATCCTAACACGCGTTACAAAATTCAGTCACAGTGCGGAGTCTGTCTTTCAATCCGATGACAGCTATCTGTGTCGTCACATTCCTTCTATAGGTGCGCTAGCGTCTGTGCCCAGTGAATCAATGTGACAGAGTTAGAACATGACGGAAACTAAGAAGACGATGAATGGGGGTGCACCGGCCCTGGAGACTAGAAGTGATGGCATAGCAGCGGCTATCAAAGCAAACACGGTCCTACTTCCAGAAGAGAACGATTTTAATTGGGATTTAGTAGAACAAGAACAAGCTTTTCTCATTCAACAGCAACAGCGAGAGAAAGAAGAAGAAAGAAGAAGAAAACGGCAGGAAGAAGAAGAAGAAGCAGAGAAGAAACAAGGTCTAGGAGAGAAGGAGGACGGTAAAGTCAAACCGCTAAGGTACTCTTAGACATTCTGGCAGAGTTAAGGAGTCTGAAACAAATGTATCAGACATCTTTAATACGACCCAAGAGAAAAAGACCTTCCCGAGCCAAACACTCCAACCCTGTCTACACACCTACTAGGCCTGAGATACCAACCCTTGTGATTTCAACAGTGGCAGGTCCAGAAATAGGCATTGGACGTGGCAAAGGGATGAGGCAGTTAAAGCTGATTACTTCTTGTTCCTGAGTTTGTTTTTTCAAAAAACAAACACCCAACGGCCCTTTTCAGGGCCACCCACCTCTTTCGAAAAGAGACTACTTCATCCTTGCCAAAATTAATTAAAAAATCAAAATCCTTTTTTCCCATGATGTGTGTGTGCGTGCGTGTGTGCGTGCGTGAGTGTAGATCCTTATTATAAAAATTAAAACCAAGAGACTCGTTTTTCTTTCTGGTATATTCTCATGTATATCCAATTTCACAACACATCACTTTAAAAAGTTCATGTTTCTTCTTCTTCTTTGTCTTTTCACACTCACCTTTTTTGAATTACTTCACTGTCACAGGTTTATTCTCTTCTTCCTCACTTTTGTCTCGTCTTCTTTTCTTCTCTTCCTTCTCTTTCTTGATGTATCTGGTTTCTTCCATTTCGAAGGGTAACTCTTTTTCCTTTTTGGAACCCCACCATACCTTATGCTCCTGTTGTTCCTTAGGGCAGTCTGAAGACCAGTGTTCTTTCTTTTGACAATGATAACAGGTATCTTGACTTTATCTCTTTTAATGCCTCTCTTGCTTTGACGTTGTGGACACTCTGTAGCCCAATGTCCTTTCGTCTGACAGATAGAGCAAGTATCTTGACTTTTATGTCGAAAGGAGGGGGAGTAGTCCGTCGGATTCTCTGAAGAAAACCTTCGTATGACACCTCGCAAAACTCTGATCAGAAGTTCGATCTGTGTTGGCTCTTCCATCTTTCTGGTCGGATTGAGAGTGAAATGAATATTTTGGGGAAGACACTGACCCTTTATATAGGGAAGATACTGGTCTTACATTGATATAACGGGGACAATGGCGTTTAAAATGTAGTCATTTGACTTTTTGCACTTAAGATGAAAAAGAGAAGAAATTAAGAGGCAGAAACATGACCTATCGTCCAGCACAGTAGCTGAAGTGTTGGGTCAAATTCATGCCAGCGATTTGGAAGATGACACGAGTGAGCTAGAAACCAGACCTAGAGTGTTTTCGTCAAACCAAAGTCCACCACCAAAGTCCACCACCAGTAATCCCTGAAAAGTAGTACCACATTCGACAGACGGACAAACGCTCCTCTAGGAAATTTAGAACCACAGCCTACATGTACACGGTGAAATTTAAAGATCTCAAGTCCGACGTACTGCTGGAGAAAGCATAAGTGTTTATCACCGATGTGTGGAATTCTCTGTCAACCACTTTGAAACGACAATGTGAAGCCAAAGTAGACGATCGCTTGACACTTTCGTTTTATCACGACAGTCTGATGTCAGTTGTTTTGATCGAGTTTAGCAGAAATGACACCTTCTAAAGTCATCGACAAGATTCGACACGAACAGCAGTCCAACGACAAGTTTCACATTACCGACTTAAAAGCGACACTGTACATGGCCCACGTTTCTCTTCCCAAAGGGAGCGGACAACACACAAAGGTGTTATTAGTGGACGACCTTCGTAGCATCAAGAGCAACATTGTCCAAATTAACAACCCTCAAGACCAGATGTGTTTAACCCGAGCCATCGAGGGGTGACGAACGTATGCCGAGAAGAACGATACAATAGAATGGGAAAGAGCCTGGAAAACTATTCGACAATCAGACCGAGCCAGACAACGAAGAGAAGTAGAGCTCATATTACAGCAAGCGGGCCAATTTAAAGATACACCCTGGGGCATTCATGAAATGCAAAATTTGCAAGATGTCTTGATTCCACACTACACGTTGTTTCGTGGCAAAAATCTCAAAGACGGAAAATACATTCAAGGCTAATATCACGATGAACATTTCGATACTATTACCACTATCACCGGATTCCACGGAGACGGTTATTATTCTGAGAAATGTGACTATGGTTATAACAATCGAGAGCAATACAAGCATTTATAATCGAAATGTGAGTGGTGTTTGGCCTTTAAACCCTGTCTTGACGAAGGAGAACAACCAGTACATTGCCCTGCTTGTCAGCGAACTTTTTCAGCCCTAAATGTTACCAACAACGTCTGAAGACGCAAGGTTCACAGCAGAAAAGTGCTTGTCAACTCCTGAGATTGTGCCCTACTGGTGGATAAGTCATACGTAGTAATAATGCCAAGGCACACATATGTCGAGGAAAGAAACGATGTCCCATTTGTTACCAAATCGTAAACTTGGAACACGAATGCTACATTCAAAAATACCAATCCCAACAGAAGGAGGAAGAAGATGACCAGAAGAAAGACAAATTTCATTTTTTATTATTCCGAATGCATGCAAGAGACCGGCATTCACGTTCCTAATTTCGTCGTGGCTCACCGAGCATTGGAGAAGTGCATCCAATAACCGATCATTAGTCATTCCCCCACTGTAGGAAGATTTCGAGGACCGAACACGCTGGTCGATTTTGCCCAGTGGATCTTAGCCCCCATCGACGAGACGAGAAGCCAAGAGGACATCGAACATTACGGAGATTGCCATCGCTATGACACGGTGATGGTTCACAATTTCTCGTGATACGATGGACAGCTTTTTCTCATATACTATACGGAACAAAGTCCCGAACGTCCTAAAGTCGCCTTGAACGGAGCCAAAATGATTTCCATGCAAGTGGGCCAAGTGCAGTTTAAAGATTTGATGAGTTGCTTGGCAATGCCATTGAGCCGAATGCCTAAAACATTTGGAATGACAGAAATGGCCAAAGGGTATTTGCCGCACGTTTTCAATACCGAAGCCAATCAACAAGCCGTTCTACCCCATTTGCCTGAGGATCACTACTACGACCCCGACGACATGTGTACCGAACAAAGAGAAGCTTTCTATGCTTGACACCGCACTCACACCTCGGACCCCTTCGATTATCAGGAAGAAATGTTAAAGTATTCTCAATCCGACGTGGACGTATTTCGGCGTTGCTGTGGATAATTTCGAGAACTGTTCATGGAGTACGGAGGGATCGAACCTATGAAAGAAGCCTCCACCATTGCCACAGCGTGTTTCTTAGTGTACCGCAAACGATTCATGCCCGAAAACACCCTGGATGTCATCCGCCCTCAAAAGACGAACTTTGTCAAACGTCAGTACTCGGTCAAAGCCCTACGCTGGCTACATTACTTGTGAGGCAAGGAAGACAAATGGATCCAACATGCTAGAAACGGAGGAGGCAAAAAGAGCATCGGAGAATGGTTGGGATTTAGAAAACCCCAAGATCGTGTATGAGTTTAACAGTTGCTTATTTCACGGATGTTCGATCTATTACCCTCAACGTGACACTAAAAAGCAGTCTTTACAACGTACCGTGGAAGACCTGTACGAGGCCACTTGTCAGCGGCGATTGAAGTTAGAACAGCAAGGATACCAAGTGGTGGAAATGTGGGAATACGAATACGATCACCGTCTGAAAAATGATCCCGAGTTTAAACGTATAGGGGAATGTTACAAACTGATGGACCCTCTGAACCCGCTGGACAGTTTGTATGGAGGACGGACGAATGCTAACTATTTGCTGTACCACGCCGACGAGGAGAAAGGAGAAGCAATCATATACTTGGATGTGTGTTCGCTGTATCCTTACGTGTGCAGATATTGTCACTTTTCCGCAGGGCACCCGCAATTGCTGACGAAACACATCGACCTGGACAACATTCGACAATAAGAAGGATTGATTAAATGTAAAGTCTTGCCTCCCACGGACTTGTTCCATCCCGTTTTACCTCACCAATGCCAAGGAAAAATGATGTTCAGTGACTTGTTTATCTTCCACTTTGATCGTTTTGATGTGTATTTTATCGATGTACTTAACCATTTGGCTTTTATGTATTTATGTCCTTCGTGTTCCATTTTAAAAATGTTTTCAAATAAACGCGTCCTGATAAAAGTATAAAAACTCTTGTCTTGTCTGTCCTCGTTTCAAAAGTGACATTCCCTGCACTATGGCTACCTCGGCTGTCTCTGCTCCATTTTCCACCACTTTCAAAGTCATCGACGAACTTACATCGTGCCAGTTGGGATGCCTTGTATCCTCGCCATCCCTTTAACATGCTAATTGCTGGACCCAGCGGTTCAGGCAAAACCGAATTTGTCAAACGTTTGATCGAACATAAACATCATTTGATCGATCGTACAGCTCAACGTATCTTGTGGTGCTACAAAGAGTGGCAAGCGGCGTACAGCCTCCTGCGAGAAAGTCAAGGCGACTCCATCGTGATTGTGGAAGGCATTTCAGGAGAAGACGACGGGATCGCGTCTGACACCAGTCAAACTCATCTGGTCATCTTTGACGACATGTTAGGAGAAGACGAAGAAGAAATGAAACTGTCGTTCACGCGCAAAGGGCATTATCGTAATGCCAGTCTCATTTACATCACTCAAAATTTGTTTCAACAAAGTAAAGCCCACCGCACCATCAGTCTCAATGCTCATTACGTGGTTTTGCCTAAAAGCCCTAAAGATAAATCGCAAGAGCAAGTCTTAGACAAACAGTTAGGAACGCCTTGGTTGACACACTCGTACGACCATGCCACTCAAACCCCACACGCTGATTTACTCGTGGATTTAAAACCCACCACGTCAGATTATTTGCGATTTCGTACCCATCTGTTTCAACACTGGTGCCAAAACGGAGGGCCTGTAGTGTACAGGTCTCCGTCGTCGACTTAACAACAAGAACAAAAAAATCTATAAAATCCTCGGACACTTTTGGTCTGTCTCACACAGCGTCAACATGACGTCCCTTCAGCCTCATCTTCCCGTCAAATTGATTCGAGTCGCGAAAAAGATCCACAAATACGTCCTCATGTCTTAGAAGCTAGAAGTCTTACGATGGTCTTACGATGGTTTACGGTGACAGCACGTCAATTACTGCAAAGCATCGTTCACATTCCACATCAAACCAAACGATTTTGTGAGAGAAATAAAGTAGCCTTGATGCAACTGGCAGATCCTCGCATCGACACTCAAACCAAAAAGGAAATCATTTTGAAACCTGAGGTAGCGGTTCTCTAGGAAGTGTCATCATTCGTTCCGTCTTAAAAATGGGATCCCAATTCCCCCAAAGTCCTCCCCAAGAAAACTCCACTCCCCAACGTACCCAGAAGTCAAAGAGCAGTTGATGACACAATGGCAACTAGTGTCTCCAAGAACTTCTTCTCCAGTGGTGACATCCTCCACCTCTTTAACCGCTGCGGCAGCTGCTTACAAAGTACCTGCCCCCAAAATCAAAGTTCAAGAGAGATCGGGCATTTTACAGAGCTTACTGGATTTATCCAAGCAAGAACTGTCCCGATTTAGTCCGTTGAGAACCCCTGCAGGACGCGTGATCCCTGCCATCAAGTTGATACGCCGTATAGATAATCAGTGGTGACGCATTCCACTATTTAAAAAAAGTCCGTGGCAAACGATGAAAATCAGTGTTTTTGTGCCCCTGAACTCCAGAAGATGTCCCCTAAAATAAGTGCACACCACCACCACCATCGTTGTTCTCCTGTCCAAAAAGGAAAAGAAAAAAAGGAAATGGTCAATCTGGTCGTTTGACCCGGCATCCAAAAAAGCGCTTAGCCAAGCATCGACGTCTACCCCTGAAAAGGTCCCATCTTCCAAAGAAAAGCAGAAGCAACCAAAGGGGAGGATTGTTTGGTGATATAGGAAAAAAAGTCGTCACATTTTTTACGAAGCAATAGTCCAAGAGTTCGTCAAAAAGACTGGTTACAAAATTTTGACCTACTCGAAAAAATACGATGAAAGGGCGTCTGCCAGGTCATTGACGTCAGTGTCCCGGAACAAACAAAGATGTCACCCCCCAGAAACCATCCCTCTTTTAACCCAAAGGAATGAAAAGGAAGAGACTAACTGCTCGTTTAGCCAAACATGGGGACCTGTTGTACGTCCTGTCCAAAGCTCCTTCAAGCACGCGAAAACAACTCATTCAAACCGCCAGCAAAGACGTCATCGATACCGTGTGCGAATATTGTCTGAGTGTCTTAAAAGGAACTATACCTTTAACTCAACATCAAAATGAATGCTTAGCCAAGCATCGATACGTTCCTTGCCAAATGGTCAAAAAAAAAAAAAAAATTAAAAAATACCCGTCCTTCAAAAGAGAAAGATGTTGGAATAACGCGGTGGATTTGTGCACCTGTTCTTCTCACCCATACTACAAGCCACACTGGTACCACTGATTACAGGATTTGTGGGGGCTACTGCTTCACAAATGGCACAAAGATAAAAAGGATCAAGAATATAAAGGGTTCTCTGGGATGAAAAGATCTCAGACGTGACCTTTGGAATCTGATGGAAGGACGAAAACTGACTTTAGTGCCTTACATACGATGGATGGAGTACATCGTTTTCACGAACAACGCACCCGCATTTACCTCCTAATCCTCATTTGACCAAGATGTCCCAGTGAAAACACGAACTGCAATCGTTGATGGATCGCAGCGATTTTTCAGAAACGGAAAAATCGCAACGGTACGGTCAAGTGTTTCAGCGGCTTCACCTCTTTCACCAGAAAGCTTTAGACGAAACAGCTGCACCGACTGTGAAAGGTTTTAAAACCCTGATGAAAAATCCATAATCACCACCGCCACCAATAACGCCAGCTACAAAGACATAAAAAGAAGTAGAAGAGTTTCAAATTCCTCCAGAAAAAGTGCGCAAGTTAACAACACCATCAACATCCAGAATTGGTTGGATTAAAAAGATGATGGCAACCCCTTCTTCCTCAGAAGAGAAAAGAAAGGTGAAGACAGAAGATTAACAACAACCGATTACCCCTGTTCAGACATTGTCCTCTTCGACACCTATTGCTCGTCGGACACGCAAGGCATTACAATCCAAGAAAATACCACACGATGAAAAGAGTATCAGCCGTGAAGAGTGGGTGACTTATTAAAAAAATGTCCTGATGGAGAATGTGTTAGCCAGCATTTATTACAATCCATCCCATCCTTAGGGATATGGAGGAGATCATAAATTATATCGTGCTGCCAAAACCGACTCAAACGTGTCCGTTTACCTCAAGTGTAACAATGGTTACAAGAAGAAGCCACGTACACCTTACACAAACTAATTAGACGAAAATTTTCCAGATGTCGCAGCTGAGTAGAGGGCATCGATCATCAATGGCAAACCGATTTAGCCGATATCTCGCATTTGGCCACCTACAGTCGTGGCTACAAATATTTGTTTTGTGTCCAAATTTGCCTGGGTCGTGCCATTGACTTCCAAATCGAGCATCGCGTTAGTGCGGGCCCTCAAACTGGTGTAGAAACAAAACGCTTGTCACCCTCTTCGATGGCAAACCGACAAAGGCACCGAATTTCTGAACCAATCCTTCCAAAAAGAATTAAGAAACGAGACATTCATTTTCTTCACCACCGAGAATACCGAAACCAAAGCCAGCATAGTGGAACGTTTTCAACGCACCTTGACAAAACGCATGTGGAAATATTTTACGCATCAACACAATCTCAAATACATCGACGTCTTACCGCACCTGGTCCAAGCGTACAATCAATCTTACCATTGAGCATCGGATGTGCCCTGCAAGAAGTGACTCCCGACAACGAAGTGACCGTCTTTGAGCGCATGTTTGTTACGTCCTCGACTGTGGCTGTCCCCAAGAAAGGTGAAGTGTTGACGGCGGGAGATTGGGTGCGCACTGGCAAAAGCAAACACACTTTCGACAAAGGTTATTTACCCAACTGGACCAATGAATTGTTTCGTGTTACTGGACGAGTGCGTGGCAGTCATCCTGCCGTCTATAAATTGGAAGACATGAACGGGGAAGTGTTGAAAGGAACGTTTTCCTTGCCCGAGTTACAACGCGTGACCAAAAAAGAAGACGAAGTGTACAATATCGAAAGCATTCTAGATCGAAGAAACCGTAAATTGGGAAAACGACGTGTCAAAGTACGTTGGAAAGGATATCCGCCAAGATTTGATTCTTGGATCGATGCTTCGCAGGTCATCGACTATAAAAAAGTGACCATCATGCCCTTCAACACAGCCTCATCCACCACAGCAGTGACCACTCTTTCACCGAGTTCATCTGTGCATGATCTACAAAAGCAACTCTTGTGGGTGTGTTGTGGAGAACGTGTGCCTAAAACGCAAATCGTCTTTATCTGCCAAATCTTTGTGGTGTATTGTGTCATCGGTGCGGCCATTGCCAAAATGAGTTTGCAACAAGGAGACAAACAATTGTGGACCATTTTACTGAGCAGTTACATCAGTTACCTTCTTCCCAATCATTCCCTGAAATACTCTAACGGCAACAACGGGAGTCTTGCTCCCAACGTCATTCACCCTCCAAACAGTCACCACCCAAGCAATAACAATAACCCTCTTTTAGACACTTCTCATAACTTCAGCGACCCCTTGGACAGCGGAAATCTGGAATTATGAATAACCAATTGTACTTAACGTTACCCAGTGACAGTCCCATGGATGTATTTTCCCACAATACTTTGTGTTGTTTCACGGCCAAATTACCTCAGGCCATCCAAATAGATCAAGAAGCCCATTAGGAAGTGGCTTTGGTGGAAATGATTCACCCTACACAAATCCTAAACATCACTAAAACTCAAAGCACTTTCAAGGTCGAAGTTCATGACGACCAAGTGCAAGACTATTTGGATAAAAACGAAACTGGAGATGGCTCTACGAAAGGACTAGCGCCCCTCAGTACAACTCTGTAAATCTATATGTTGAGAATTCCACCAGACTATTATTTTAGTGGTCAACATCTGGTGAACACGATTGCTGGCGGATTCAATGCGCTGTTTGGCAAAGCCTCGGGGAAAAAAAAGCAGAAAAAGTGACACCATCAAGTACCACAAAGTGGCTTGTCGCCTACTTATGAAATTTTTTGAACCAAAAATGTTGTCCATTACATTTTGTCCTGATTTGTTTGACACTTTGGGTGGCGACAAGTTGGACGAAAGTAACGAATACCAACCATTTACGACAACTTGTCTTTTGCGAAGTATTTTCGTTCCCCTGTAGACCTGAACAAAAGATTAAATTTGATCTTTGTGTACTCTAATGTGGTGGAGTACAACGTGGTGGGACACTCCTATGTACCGTTACTGCGACTCATTCATTTCAAAGTGGATTCTGCCACGACCGCTCACGAGGAAGGTGGAAACACCTATCACGTTCACCGCGAGTTTGTACATCCTCACTATTTACCCGTCAGTAAGTCGTATTTCTGCACTGTCAATATTGGCATAAAAGGAGATCTTGGACAAAATATTTCATTCACCAATAGGGAAAGTTACGGTGAAACTCCATTTTCGAAAATGATTCTCTAACGACTTGTAAGTCATGTATCCTGTGTACCGAGGAGTCGCTGGACAGCGAGGACATGGTTTAGGAGATATGATGAAATCGGTGTTTCGTTCGCTGCCCCCCCCCTCCCCGTTTTGAAACAGATGGTGACACGAGGATTGCACGCCTTGAAGGATGCCGCTTTGATGCAAGGCAAAGAATTTCTCCAAAATGTCATCATCAACAAACAAAACCCTAAAGAAACTTTCTTGAGAGCAGGCAAACAGGTCTTGCTTCAAACGGGCAAAGACATTTTGGGCCGACGACAAACTCCTATAAATGCCCTGGACGCTGCCAAGTCATGCATTCCTGCTTCCATGACACCACAGCAAGTACAAGGCAGAAAGAGACGACGAGGAAGATACTACTCCAGAGAACTTCACAACAAATTCAAGCATTCCTTGTTCAAACCATTGGATTTGTACTTGAATAGCAAACTACTCAGTAGCAGCATGGATACTTACCCTTACCTAGCGTACCTGGAAAATCTCTTGACGTACGTAAAAGAAGCCAAGAACACACATCTGGATGCTTGCGTTGTACGGAAACCTGACACATCAGGCGAGGACAAGTTGGTAAATTTCGATGCCGATTAGGGATTTAAAGCCCATCAAGAGAAAATCAAACAAAGCCGTAGTTTAGAACTGATGGATCGCTTGCATTTGGACCTGTGGTTGCAAGAGAGGTATATGCTCAGCCGAGTGGATGTCCATCGCAGATTGTGTCACTTTACATTTGATGGCTGCAATTGATGCCCTTTACAAAATCAACATCCAAGAAACCCGACTTTAAGTACGTCGCGTGGAAGTGTTACCTAAAGTGGGAAACGACACCAGTCACACTTTGAGCAGAACAACCGCCAAGAATCTGACATGACGCGTGGAAGTGAAAACTTTCACCATTGCCTCTATATTCCGATCCAAGATCGCAGATCATCTGTTCCAAGGACAGTTACCCAAGCGTTTAATTATTGGTATCGTTAGCAATGAAGCCTTCAACTGAGCCTTCAAACAAAATTCTTTCTTCTTTCAACACTATAAAGTGTCCAAGATCGAAGTCAGTCGCGATGGCAAGACCTTGTGTACCAGACCTTTCGAGCCTAACTTTAAGCAGATGAATTACTTGAGATCGTACTTGTCCCTGTACGAAGCCCCCGGACAGTTAGGGACTAATGCCAGCCACGATTATGCAGGAGGTGACGCGTTGTGGGCTTTTGATTCACTCCAGACAAAGGCAGCGACGAGGGACATTTCCACCCTATAAAATCCGGCCAGATTCGTGTGGAACTTCACTTTACAGATCTTCTCCCCGAGACGGTGAACGTCATCTTATATGCCGAATTCGACAATACGATATAAATCAACAGTTTGATAGAAGTCATTCTAGACTATTAGAAACTATAGAAGACACCTATCCTTTTTTGAATGGTGGAAAAACTTTGGAAATAGAATAGGAGGATGTCGTGGAAGCAGAACCACCCACCAAACAAGACAAAGACGAAGAGGACATGGAGATGTCCAGGTGGCCAGAACAAGAACAACATTTAGTGTCCTGTTTTGCTAAACACCTTCGTCAGTCTGGCTACTCATTGTCAACATGACAAAGTTGAAGAAAATGAGCAAGCTAGCCAAACTTCTTGAGCTTCAGATGCACCTGGACTATGCCATGCGCATCCTGGATGAGCTGGCCATGGAGGCGATCCAGGAAAGTGCCAGGATAGAAGAGGAGGAGGAAAAGAAGAAGAAAGAAGAGAAGGGAAAGAAAAGTCAGATCCTGCCTCACTTCATACTTAGACCTCTGTGTGAGGTGAAGCCTGAGGTAAGTACACGTCCACCACCACGTCAGCCACAGCCACAACTACTACCACCAGCACCAAGAGCCGCTGTCCTCCAGATGGAAAACTGGGAGGAGGAGATGGAGAGACAGCGGCAAGAGTGAGAGCCGCAGAGTTGGCAGGAGATAAGGAGACCTCATCATCCCCGGGTGCAGAATGGAAGACAGATTGAAGTCTTCACTATCCCTCATTTTGAAAACTCGGATGATGAGGCTACTCAATCCGCCTCTGCGCTCCCAACCAGACGTATCAATTGGGAGTAGGATTGGAGCCGACGTTGCGTGTGTGGTGCCCGGCCTGGAAGGTGCGGGCATTAACCAGGTGTATTTGGAGTTATAAAAAGCAGCCCTTCTCAGGGCTAATCAGATCTCTGGAAAAGAGTGATTAATCAAATTGTCAGTCATAAAATTGTGTTTGTGTCTTTGTTTGTGTTTGTGTGCACGCGTATGTGTGTGTTTCTGTGTATGTGTATATGTGTGCGCGCGTACGTTTGTGTGTGTGTGTCTTTTTCCCTTAATAAACCCTTTGTCGCTACACTCATAAATGTTTGTTTTGTGTGAATGTGGAGAAGTGTGACTATAAACACTAACTCCTTTGCTGATGTGATTATAGATAATGGTGTGTTTTGTACATTAAAAAAAACTTTCTTTCTCCAACTATATATTGATAGAAAGTATAGTGGTTTTGTTAGTATTAGTGTGTTGTTTTGCATAAAAATTTATTTTAGGTTAGCACCCTTATCCCTGTGGATTGTTTGGTACGTAATATGGGTAGATGGTAAGAGGGGTAGTTTTCCTTCACGTCCGTGTTTAATGTATATAAAGTGTAGCGTTCATCATTCGCGCCATTCAACGTTGAATAATCAGAGAAGATTGCAAGCAACCATTTGGTCAAAATGAACAAGCTGCAGGAAGTGGTTGATGATATTGGGATGGTGAAGGAAAGATTGGTGAGATTGGAGGATGGTTGTTATAGTCCCCACCATCTCAAAATGGAGATAAAAAACTTAATGAAGGCGAAATAAAGGCTAAGAGAACTAATTAAACAAGAAAAAGAAGAAAAGGTAGACATAGGAGACAAGGAACAAATGAGAAGATGGAATGAAAAAATGACGAAAGAAGAGGAAAACGAAAAGAGGAGATAGAGGTAAAGGAGGAAGAAGATGAGAAGAAAGATGAGATGGAAAAGAAGAATGTAGTGCAGAAAATAAGATGTTGGTGGAGGAGAAGACGAGAACACAGGAATTAGAAGACAAAGAAAAAGAACCCAAAGCCCCTTTTCAGGGCCACTCCATTGGCTCGACAAGATATCTCTTCTCTCTTGCCCTATTTGGATATTTGTTTGTTTGTCTATGTCTATGTCTATGTCTATGTATATGTATGTATATCTCTGTTCTGTTTGTTCCTATCTAGAGTAGCGCGTATTCAGGTGAGCCCCTTGCAACATTGTTGCCAGTGTTCCGCCCGATTGAGGTCAGCCACTTGCAACATTGTTGCCAGTGTCCAGTACCGTGACGTCACCCCTGTTCTATTTCCCTTGAGGCCAAACAGTCCCAATCTGTTAGATTCCCGTTTGAGACTATAGTGCAACCTCCTATATTTAACACAGAAGTCTACGTGAGGCTATAAAGTTTTGAGGCTCTTTTCCAAACGACCAAATTTAACATAGAAGTCTACGGGAGGCTATGTCGTCCCCCACACTACTCATTCCCCAGGAAAGTTCTTTCTATGAATGCATGGCAGCTGTACCACAAAAGAAAAATATTTGGTCGAAAGTGAGTGTAGGTGTTGCACCTTACCACAATGCGTTTGGGCAAGGTCTGCCTGGCGAGCACTTGTACTTCGCGGTCACATCATTAATATAAGAAATAGGATGGACCGACAATGCTGCCGACACAAAATAATAATTGAAACGGAAGAGAGCTGAGAGAGAAATCACAAAGAGACGTTGTACTTGCGAAACATAAACGCGCGTGTGTTTTGGTTGATGATATCTGTGGAATCGCCGCCTCAACCACAATTGGCCTTGATGTTGCGGGAATTGCGACAATGGAAAATATCATAGGTAGGCCTGTTGGATTTGCTGCCGTTGACCCAGGTCGGTAACAGAAATCTATAAGACAAAAAGCTGATTACAGTACTCCAGATATCTCCAAATCCTAAGATCAGCAATATCTGTCTCGAAACAGAATCAAAGTTTTATCATTCTATCTTTCCCAATTGGTAAACATTAATTGGTATGTTTAGCAACTTTTTTGTGTTTGGCGTTTTGAACCAGTCCTTAATACGTATATATCTATTTACATAAAGTGGACATCAGTGCAACTTTCAATACATAATTTTGGTAGAAGGTTTAACATCTATAAACCATTTCAATATTTTTCTATGTACCCGTTCTATATGTTATGTTTCAAAAATCCACAAATTTCACGGCAACAAGAAACAATTGGAAACGCAAATGAATCACATTATATTCACTGGACATTGTAGATTATTATTATTATTGAGAAATACGTTAATTACTTTGACACCTTTGCCACCATTAGTGTCCATTGCACACTGACACATGCCTCTGTAGGTAAAAACAAATCTTCAATAATTAACATTATCCACAATGTCTGGAACCACATCTCCGTACTTCAAACGTCTAGTCTTCAAACTTATTTATAAAATAAACATATCATACCCTTATTTGTACAAATATTCACAAATATGTTCCATTTCATGTAACTTATCAAAGGATACTTGTAGACCATCTGCAGTCTGTAAAAATATCAAAGTATCATCAGCAAACAATAAAAGATATAAAGACATATTCTTCTAAATTAATATCCGCCTTTATTTGATTGTAATGTAATTTCGAGGTCGTTAATATAAATCTAAAACAGAAATGGAGAGCGGCTTTCACTGGGAAGAAGCCTACGTGAACAATCGAAACAGTCTGAGTGTGAGTTTAAGAGCTTTACACTTTACTGCAGTGAGCTGTCCTAGATATTATTATCGTTAACATACTACCAGTCACTTTGCATTTTACTAATGTTTGCCATAGACCTGTCCTTTCTACATAAACAAATGTTTTGTGAATTTTTTAAAAAATCAATAAAAACAATAAAAGGTTTTCTTTTCGTCGACTAACTTTTGAATAAACATTTTAATACAGAAATGTCGTCTACTGTACATTTGTGTATCAGTAATAATGCCGTATTTAATGGCCCAAGAAGAGTCTTTGATTTATTTGTATTCAATGTATCACCTATTTAATAATTGTATGGTGACACCCTTGCTCCAGTCTGAAGGATAAATACCGCTGTAAATATTATATTAAAAAGTTTCATCGTGCAGTTTGATAAAAGTGTATATCGCGTTGCTCACTTTCCTATGCAATCAAGGTGAATGACGTCTATGCTTGCGATGTGACTAGATAATCATTGATATAAATTTCGTTTAATCCGCTACATGAACTTCAGTTTATCGGCGATACAAACATCCATTAATATGAAATAGCTACCCATGCAAGACTGCTTCAGCTCTTTTCACTTTTGTTATTTTCCATTTTTTTTAAAAAAAATTATATGTCTGTGAAAAGAAAAATCGATTCTTATGCCTGTATTAAAGGAACCTAATGGAGACGACCTTTATGCTTAAGAAGCCATTTCAACACATCAATCATATTAAATCATATGCGTATAAAAACTAAAATTCTAATTCTGAATTGTGATGTTACGATTAGTTAAGCTAGAATCATTATGAATAACAAGCGAAATTAGTTTACGTGTACATTGTTCCTAAATTGTCACCAAAATAGTATCCTATTAATCGTATCAAACTATTTTGCAATCCACATTACTACACAAGATGAAATGTTGATCTCCTGTTATTGCATTCACAAAAAATTATATTCTCCTATTTGAAAACATACCATTTCTTTGTTATATCTTTTTTAATTTTATTTCTAAAAACGAAAATAAAAAGAATGAAGGTGTCTCGATAAGCTAGCTTTTAACATCGTTCATTGTGCAATGCGAGTACCTGCTTAAAGTTTCTGCTTCAAATGCTCTAGATAGGTAAGCCCGTCTTCAAGGTCAATAGTATACAGGGTGAATTAATTTACTTCCGGTTTGTTTTATTCTCAGCGTAAAGTCTCCAAATGTGAATAAATTGCTGTACATATGTTTACACTGCTTATTCAACTAAAAGGAGAATTTTCGTCTTTCTAAAAGCGCCTCTCTCTCTCTCTCTCTCTCTCTCTCTCTCTCTCTCTCTCTCTCTCTCTCTCTCGTTTGCTTTAAGGCGTTGTGATTCGAATCTTCTCTATAGAATAATATGAGTGTTAGTGTGATACAATGCCATTGCAGTCTTGCTACCTTGCCGGTGCATAGCTCACATATACACCAATACACAAATTATTTGATAATTAGGTAGAGAGGTAGGTAGGTATGAAGGTACATATAGGTTGGCTGACGAGGATGTTCTTTAGTTACTGTAGTATAGTTCAGTAGGTAGATAGACCAATGAGTGGAGAAAGAAGCTTACATAGATTGGTATACAAAGTGAGTGATTTATTGAATGATCGATCGATTGATTGATGGAGAAAAGGAAATACTTCCATTTACATTATTGGTTGATTCTTCGTTTTCCAATTCCTCATAGTGATAAGATTTAAAAATTGGCCCGAGTATATAAACATAGAAAATCAATAAATATTTAGCATTATCAACAACCCCTTACGTGACTGCATTGCCGAAAAGGAGTTGACATCCGTCATTCAGTACGTTGTCATTGTTACAAATAATTTTTACTATAAGCCAAGCGGAGAATTTATTTTGGATTCCAAGTGATTAGAGAAAAAGTTGAAAAACAACAACAAAAGCATAAAAATAAGTTCACTTACCAATGAAGAGTATAATTAAGCGGAGATCGCACGATTTCTTTGGCCCGGAAACTTTATACTGGTTTCACTTTGACTGGGTTTTTCTTACGTCATTTGGTGAAGCGCTAATTGCGCCTCGTTTTGATCTTGTTTCACGGACCGATTAATCGCCAGAGCTTCAAGTCAAGTTCAACGGGAAATGAACAACAGCCTAACTAGAGCAATACATGTTTATATTTATCGTCTTTGCAAACGCAGTGTTCGTTATGGAAACAACTGACAGATTGTGAAGGGGTGTCAAACAGTTCAGTAAATTTTAAGCTCATGTACTTATGTTGGTCGCTATATTATATTTATTGTGTTGTTTGTCTAATGCAGTCAAGTGGGTCATGTTCACGTTAAGCAACACATTAAAATATTTGCTGCGGTCTCAATGCATTTTTTAAAAAAAATGTACTTATCCGTGCGTGCGTGCTTAAAAACGTGCCTAACAACGTTTAAAATAGAGACTTATAACATCGGATTCGTGCTTTTGACGGTATTGGGAGGATGATTACACTGGTCTACAGCCAAAATGCTTTTGACGGTACTGGGAGGGATGATTAAACTGGTGTACAGCCAAAATGCTTGATCATCCCTCCCAGTACCGTCAAAAGCATTTTGGCTGTAGACCAGTTTAATCATCCTTCCCAGTACCGTCATAAGCATTTTGGCTGTATACCAGCGTAATCATCCCTCCCAGTACCGTCAAAAGCATTTTGGCTGTATACCAGTTTGATCATTCCTCCCAGTACCGTCAAAAGCATTTTGGCTGTAGACCAGCGTAATCATCCCTCCCAGAACCGTCAAAAGCATTTTAGACCAGTATAATGTGTTGACAGTGCCATCAAAAACCAACAAAAACGAAACAAAGCATGCCTCAAGTTTAAGTTACAACGTTTTTTGAAATAGATACTTCTTGCCTTAGGATTTTAAACAGAAAAGCCTGTAAATATGCAGAATAACGCTGTAAATTTTACACACATCTTGTGACGGAGCTGGAGTTGGAAGTTCACTTAGAACTGGAAGAAATTCACCCTAATTTAATCTAGCAGTCTGAA
The DNA here is from genome assembly GCA_016617855.1 of Megalonaias nervosa. Classification (NCBI taxonomy): domain Eukaryota; kingdom Metazoa; phylum Mollusca; class Bivalvia; order Unionida; family Unionidae; genus Megalonaias; species Megalonaias nervosa. The sequence goes on from JAECUM010039185.1 coordinate 40,083, forward strand.
GGAGCTTCGGGCAGGATAGCCTCATTAATATCATCGATAGTTAATACAGTTAATACAGTTCTCTCTCTCTCTCTCTCTCTCTCTCTCTCTCTCTCTCTCTCTCTCTCTCTCTCTCTCTCTCTGATACACACACATACACACGGCAAAACTCACTTTTAGATAATTTGATTGTCAAATTTGCATCAGTGAGTCTTTCAAAGAATTTCCAAATCCTGGCTAGATGTTCTTTCCAGGTGTCGTTGTAGATGATGACATCATCGATATAAGCATCACAATTATCTAGACCAGAGGAAATCATATTCATCAAGCGTTGAAAAGTACTTGGGGAACCCTTCATCACAAAAACGGCATTACTTTATACTGATAGAGTCCATCTGGAGTCACAAATGCCGAAATTTCCTTTCCTCTTTCCATTAGTGGAATTTGCCAAAATCCTTTCAGAAGGTCAAATTTGGTGACGTACCTGGCATTTCCAATTTTACCAATACAGTCATCGATTCTTGGTAATGGAAATGAATCTGCTTTTTGTCAAACTGTCCACCTTCCTATAATCATGCACATACGGAAAGTTTTATCTGGTTTCGGAACAAGTATGCATGGTGAACTCCAATCACTTTTACTGGACTCTATGAAATCGTTCTCCAGCAAATACTGAATTTCCTTTTTCAAGTATTCATGTTTGAGAGGGTTCATCCTGTATGGGTGTTGTTTCACAGGTTTTGAATCTTCAATTTCAACGTCATGAAACATTTTGTTTGTCCTCGTAGGAATATCTGGAAACAAGTGCTCATATTTGAATAATAATTAAGTTCATTCCTTTCTTGTTGTTGCAAATGTAAAAGTTTCTGGTCCTGATTTTTCATAATTTCTGAATGCCGAAGATTTGTTGCTCCAAGATCAACACAGTCCGATTGAATTCCTTCGCTTAAATTCTCAGTTTGTGGGACAGGTACAACTAAATTAATTGCATGATTTGCTTGGCTATCTCTCTTAATATACTGGTACTCCATTAATTTATTTAGATCAGAGTAATATTATTATAATTTAACTCATTCATTTTCTTCTTTACTTTGTAAGGGCCGTAAAATCTAATTTGAAGAAAATTTTGAAGAATGAGCAAGAGAGAATGAACTCTATTACAAGACTCAAAACTTCTCTCAATTAAAGTTCTGTGAAACCATAATTTCACTTTTGACGTGAATTGTTGAGTGCCAAATTCAAGCATTACTAGCTGGACAATTCCAGACCTAAAATTTGACCCATGACCAGATTGAATAGATTTGGGAAGGCCAAATTGAGTAAAACAACTTTATCAAAGCTTTTACTATGGTTTTGGTTTTAATATTCCTCAATGGAATTGCCTCTGGGAATATTGCTGACGAACACATAATGGTCAACAAATATTGGTTGCCTGACTTGGTCTTAGGTAAGGGAAAAATAGAATCTACCATAATTCTGATAAATGGTTCGTCAAATGCAGGAATTGGTTGCAGATGAGCCTTATGTATCTTTTGATTGGGTTTTCCTACCATTTTACAAGTATGACAAGATCTACAAAATTTACAAACATCACTTTTGATTTTTGGCCAATACAAGGGAGTCAAGATCTTGTGATCAGTTTTATTTATCCCTAAATGACCAGCCAGAGGAGTTTCATGGGCCAAACTAAGTATTTCCTGTCTGTAAGATTTTGGAACTACAATCTGATAGTTCACTGACCACTCGTCATTTGCAGGTACCTAGTGAGGTCTCCATTTTCTCATAAGAATTCCATTTTTAATGAAATAATAGACAGGTACTACAGTAGCTTCAGTTTCACTAATGGCCCTCTGAAACAAACAGGAGATCTCAGGATCTTTTTCCTGTTTGACGACAAGTGATTCTCGTTTGTCACCCTGGTTAGATAAAAGAGAATGAGTAGTTAAAAGAGGATCACTGTGATCAATACCTTTTGATTGATCAAATTAGGAGTGAAAGTGACCTCATCAAAAGCCTGACCAATACATGTGTCAGCTAAAGGAATATTTTCCTTATCAAAATCATTCTCAAGAGCTTTCTTTGCCATAGCTCTTGTAACTGCACAAGCTGGGTATAAATCAAGGTATTCTTTTTCAATAGGATCAACTTTCTGATCCAAAGAAGGCTTGTCAGTTACAAGTGGATTAACCACAACCTTGTCTCCAGCTAGGTAGTTGCCTAGCAACAAATGAATGCCCTCAACGGGTAAGTCATCCACTATACCGACTGTCACAGGTCCTGAAACTAAGTCTGATGACAAATTTACAGAATGGAGAGGAACATTAACAAAGCCACACTCTACTACCTAAATGAGAACATTCTCATTAGAAGAAGACTTCTCAGAAAAAAGCAAAGTACCTGATAGTAAAAGACTCTGAGAAGCTCCTCTATCCCTTAAAATGTTAATAGGGATAGGATTGGCCAAATCACCCAAGAGTAATATAGAACCCTTCGACATGAATGGTTCATGATTCTCCATAATAAATTCAGACTGGGGTTTATTAGACCCAACAAATGTATTGCTTTCAATACATGACCGTGACCTCGACCTCTTAGAAATAAGAGCATTTGGGATAGGTCTATCTTGATCCTGATGCCTATATTTCAATCTGAAGCTATCAGAAATGATGTGTCCTTTTTTCTTGCAATAGGTACACGTAGGAATAGACAAGGATTTGGATCAAGTTTATCAGAAGCTTGATTTTTAAAAGTTGTGCCAGACTGAGTATTAGAAGTAGTCGTATTAGGCTGAAATACCTTTCTACCAGTAGATTGCAGAGTGAAAGATTTTCCATACAATAGGAACTTTATGTGTCAAGGAATACTCATCAGCAGCAAGAGCAGAATTTTCCAAGGTTTCGATCTTATGCTCTTCAAGATGAGTCTTAATATCATTAGGAACACAGTTCTTGAACTCTTCAAGTTATACAAGTTGTTTGATATTTTCATAATCATGTTCAACTTTCTTGGCTAAGCACCATTTCTCAAATAACTGCTCTTTTTCTCTTGCATACTCGACATAAGTTTGTCCAGCTTCCTTTTTAAAGTTCCTGAATTTTTGCCGATAAGCCTCAGGGACTAACGCATAACCCTTTAAGATGTACTCCTTAAACAAATCATAGTCAGAACTCTGCTGTACTGACAGGGACGCATAGATATTTCGGGCTATGCCAAAAAGTACACATTGCAATAATTGAGTCCAATGCTCCCTTGGTCATTTCAAATTTTCATCAACTTTTTCAAAATAAATAAAATATTTGTCTACTTCCTTTTCGCTAAAAGGGGGGGACTAGCCTAATATTTATTGTAATGTCAAAACTTGAATTTGTATGTGAAGTCAAATCGTGCTTTTCACTTGCCAGCTCTATTTCTTTCATTCTAATTTGAAATTCCCTTTCATCCTTCTCTTTTGCATCTGTCTCTCTCTCTCACCTCTTTTACAAATTGTAATTTCATTTGTTTATCATTCTCTCTTTCCTGTCTCTCTCTATCTCTCTCTCTTCTTTCTCAAATTATAATTTTTTATCCTTCTCCCTCTCCTGTCTGTCTGTCTCTCTCTCCTCTTTTTCAAATTGCAATTGTTTATCTTTCTCCCTCTCCTGTCTCTCTCTCTCCTCTTTTTCAAATTGCAATTGCTTCTCTTCTAATTGCAACTGCAATTGTTTCTCTCTTTCCTCTTTCTGAAGCTCGAGCTTCCTTAACTCCAATTCCATCTAGTATTTCATTTTTAATTCCTTTACTTTTATGTCAGAGTCTGATCCAGACTTACTGACCAAAGCCAAAACACTTCTATCAAAGACATTCTTCTCTACCAAATACTGAATCAAAATGTTTTTAATTTCTTGTTTCGTGAAGGAAGATTTTGCTTTAGAAAGATTGTATGTTCTGGCAAATTCAATCAACTCATCTTTTTTCAGACTATCCAAACTGCTCCTGAGTAGGGCTAGAAAGAAAAGTCTCCACTTTTCATGACATTGTGAAAAAAAGCCTGTTGTTTCCACTAAAGATTTCAAACTAAATGTAAAATAGTACCTGGGATTTAAAAACATGGGGAATTTAAATTTCAAAAAACAATTTTCTGAAATATTTAGCCAAAATTCATATATTCCAAGGACGAGCAACCCCAATTTTCTGTTGTTACGTGTAGGCTCGTACAAATGTAACAAAAGAAAAGAGTGAAGTCAACAAGCTTTGTAAATTTTAACAAAATAATTTATTTCCCTAAAAAACAAGATAAAAATATGAAATAGGACTTACGGGTTGTGAATATATTCTAAACATTAATCCTAAAATTGAAATATATAAGTCCTATCACTAAACAGTTCTAATTGAATCCAGGTTCGAATCTCGATGACGTTCCAATATGGAAGGCGATCACGTTAGATGAGGTCGTTGTACTAATGGCAACAATTCCTCGTTGAATAACAATTTATAATGTTTCTGTTTAAAATTCCAGAATAAATTTCCACTGAATGTCTTTTTCCCAGAACTTTCATAAAGAAAAGCACTTGTGTTGTTTTCTAGAGAATTTAAATTATTAAATTCCAAAAAATAGATCAACTTCAAAACAATCTTGCTTCAACAATAAAACACCTTGAGCTCTGAGGTGTAACAATTACGAGTGATCAATCTACTAGCAAAATGGCTGTTTTAAGCCTCGATTTTAGATCACATGGTGGCTCACGTGACAGGGCGACATGATCACTAATTTGAACAGCGCAATTAAAAAAAAATGCCATTTAGCACGTAGCTAGAATAGCCCTATCTAAGAATCAGAATCTCACACTGGAAATGAATTTAAAAATAAAACTGTTTACAACAGAGCTAACACGTAGGCTGAAGATGACCTTGGTAATAGCCAATCGTTTTCACTCGATGTTTACAAAAACTATGAACCAAG
>JAECUM010039188.1:0-29304 GCA_016617855.1 Megalonaias nervosa
AGGGTCAATCCTCTGGAAAACCCTAATTGACACATGTTATTCCACAGGTAGGCCAGATATGACCTCGACTGAAATCAGTGATTCCTTCGCTGGGAATGAATTAAAAAAATTAAAAAAAGTTGTTTACCAGAAAGTGCATCTAGGTCACCGATTGATACAATGTAAACAAGCTACTGTCTGTTTATCAGGCTAAAAAGAACTGAACTGAATTTTCTGGAAAAATGTCAAATCCAGTGAATAAAGTTATCATTAAAATAACATGTAATGGAATAAAATAAAAACTAAGAAAATGTAAAATTAACAAAGAAGTAATTAAATTACATATACGTAACTCTTCCCCCATAAAGAAAAAGAAAGATTTGTATAATAAAGCTTTCATTTTACCATATGTTAATTTTACATGACGTAAAAAAGATTACATAAGAAGAACTCTTATGAATTATATAAAGTGTACATGAAATAATATTTATATGCACGGGAAAGTGCATCTGATATTAAATTGTATTTTGCTTTGATGTGCCTGATTTCAATATTATATTCCTGTAACAACAGACTCCACCTTAATAATCTGTCATTCATATTTTTCATCTTGTCGATGATAGTAAGGGGGTTGTGATCACTTAACACAACAACCGGAGAAGGAGCTGAACTAATGGAAACTTCAAAATGCTGTAATGCCAATGTCAAAGCCAAACATTCCTTCTCGATTGTTGAGTAATTCCTTTGGTGCTTATTTAATTTCTTAGAAAAATAGCACACTGGATGACCAACTCCATTGCTATCTTCTTAAATCAATACTGCTCCAACCCCAGCATCACTTGCGTCAACAGTTTAAATGATTGACTGAAATTTGGAGCTGTAAGAACTGGTGCACTTTTAAGAATGGCCTTTAACTTGTCAAAAGCCTCCTGACAGTTTTCAGTCTCAAGAAACCTGATTTTCTTACTCAATAAATTTGTTATGGGTTCAGCAATGTTAGACAAAAATGGAACAAAATTTCTGATAGTATCTAGTATACCCAAAAATCGCATCAGTTGCTTTTTACTGACAGGCACAGCAAATTCAGAGATAGTCTTGACCTTAGCATCTATAGGTTTAACTTGACCATGTCCCACAATATGTCCTAGAAATGTTACACAAGCACGGCAGAACTCACATTTAAATAAATTGATTGTCAAACTTGCATCAGTGAGTTTGTCAAAGAATTTCCGAATTGTCGCTAGATGTTCCTTCCAGGTGTCGTTGTAGATGAGAACATCATCGATGTAAGCATCACAATTATCTATACCAGATGTAATCATATTCATCAAGCGTTGAAAGGCACTTGGCGAACCCTTCATCCCCCATGGCATCACTTTGTTTTCATAAAGTCCATCTGGAAACACAAATTTCCTTTGCCCTTTCCGTAAGTGGAATTTGCCAAAATCTTTTCAGAAGGTCAAATTTGGTGACATACTTGGCATTGCCAATTTTATCAATACAGTCATCGATTCTTGGTAATGGAAATGAATCTGTTTTAGTCATACTGTTCACCTTCCTCTAATCAGTGCACATAAGGAAAGTTTTATCTGGTTTCGGAACAAGTATACGTGGTGAACTCCAGTCACCTTTACTGCAAATACTGAATTTCTTTTTTCAAGTATTCCTATTTGAGAGGGTTCATCCTGTCTGGGTGTTGTTTCACAGGTCTTGAATTTACAACTTGATTGTCATGAAATATTTTGTTTGTCCTCCTAGGAACATCTGGAAACAAGTGGTCATATTCAGATAGTAACTGTTTAAGTTCATTCTTTTCTCATTGTTACAAATGTGAAAGTTTCTGGTCCAGATTATTCATAATTTCTGAATTCCGAAGATTTGTCACTCCAAGACCGATTGAATTCCTTCGCTTAAATCCTCAGTAAGTGGGACAGGTACAACTAAATTAATTGCATGATTTACCTGCCTATCTCTCTCAATATACTGATACTCCTTTAATTTATATAAATCAGAGTACTATTATTATAATTTAACTCATTCATTTTCTTCTTAAATTTGTAAGGGCCGTAATACCTAGTTTGAAGAAACTTTTGAAGAATGAGCAAGAGAGAAAGAATTCTATCCCCACACTTGAAAGTTCCCTCCATTAAAGCTCTGTAAAGCCATAATTTCACTTTAGACTTGAATTGCTGAATGCCAAAATCAAACATAACTAACTGGAAAATTCCAGACATTAAATTTGACCCTTGAACAGATTGGACAGATTTAGGTAGGCCAAATTGAGGAAAAAGCTTTATCAAAGCTTTTACTATAGTTTTAGTTTTTATATTCCTCAAAGGAATTGCCTCTGGGAATCTTGTTGACGCACACATAATGGTCAACATATATTGGTTGCCTGACTTGGTGTTAGGTAAGAGACCAACACAATCTACCATTATTCTGCTAGATGGTTCGTCAAATGCAGGAATAGGTTGCAGATGAGCCTTAGGTATCTTCTGATTGGGCTTTCCTACCATGTGACAAGTATAACAAGATCTACAGTATTTACAAACATCACGTTTAATGTTTGGACAATAAAAGTGATTGAAGATCTTGTTATAAGTCTTATGAATCCCTAAATGACCAGCCAGAGGAGTTTCATGGGCCAGACTAAGTATTTCCTGTTTGTAAGATTTTGGAACTACAATCTGATATTTCAATGACCACTCGTCAGCAACAGGTACCGCGGTAGGTCTCCATTTTGTCATAAGAAATCCATTTTTAATGAAATAACAGACAGGTACTTCAGTGGCTTCAGTTTCACTAATGACCCTCTGAAGCAAACAGGAGATCTCAGGATCTTTTACCTGTTAAACAACAAGTGATTGCCGTTTGTCACCCTGATTAAAGAAAAAGAGAATGAGTAGTTTAAAGAGAATAACTGTGATCAATACCCTTTGATTGATCCAAACAAGGAGTGAAAGTGACATCATGAAGAGACTGACCAATACATGTATCAGCTAAAGGAAGACTTTCCTTATCAAAATCATTCTCAATAGCTTTCTTTGCCATAGCTCTGGTAACTGCACAACCTGGGTATAAATCAGGGAATTCTTTTTCAATAGGATCATCTTTCTGATGTAAAAAAGGCTTGTCAGTTACAAATGGATTAACCACAGCCTTGTCTCCAGCTAGATCGTTGTCTAGTAATAAATGAATGTCCTCAACGGTTAAAGAAAACACCATTCCGATTGTCACAGGTCCTGAAACTAAGCCTGACGACAAATTTGCAGAATGGAGAGGAATTAACAAAGGCGCACTCTACTCTCTGAATAAGAACACTCTCATTAGAAGAAGACTTCTCAGAAAAAGGCAAAGTACCTGATAATAAAAGACTCTGAGAAGCTCCTGTGTCCCTTACACGTTTAATAGGGATAGGATTGGCCAAATCACCCAAGGGTTATATAGAACTCTTCGACATGAATGGTTCATAATTCTCCATAATAAAATCAGACTGGGGTTTACTAGACCCAACAAACTTATTGCTTTCAATACTTGACCATGACCTTGACCTCTTAGAAATAAGAGCATTTGGGATAGGTCAGTCTTGATTCTGATGCTTATATTTCAATTTGATGCAATCATAAATAACGTGTCCTTTCATCTTGCAATAGGTACACGTTGGAAGAGACAAGGATTTTGAATCAAGCTTATCAGAAGCTTGATTTTAAAAAGTTGTGCCAGACTGAGTTTTAGAAGGAGTCGTATTAGGCTGAAATACTTTTCTACCAGCAGACTGTTGAGTGAAAGACTTGCCTACGATAGGTACTTTATGAGTAAAGAAATACTCATCAGTAGCACGAGCAGCATTTTCCAAGGTTTCGACTTTATGCTCGTCAAGATAAATCTTAATGTCACTATGGACACAGTTCTTAAACTCTTCAACTAACACGAGTTGTCTGAGACTTTCCTAATCTTTGGTAACCTTTGTAGAAGAGCACCAACTATCAAACTGTTGTGCTTTTTCCCATGCAAATTGGACATAGGTCTGGTCAGGTGATTTTCTAGAATTCCTGAATTTTTGCCGATAAGTTTCGGGGACTAACTCATAACCCTTCAAAATACAGTCCTTAACCACATCATAGTCAGCACTCTACTCTTGTGACAGTGAAAAATAAATATCACTAGCTCTACACGTAAGTACACATTGTAATAAAAGAGTCCAATGCTCCCTTGGCCACTTCAAATTGTCTGCATTTTTTTAAAAACGAGGAAAATATGTGTCTATTCCTTTTTCCAGAAAAGGGGGTACTAGCTTGATATTTCTTTAAACGTCAAAAGTAGGTGAGTGTTTTTCTTTTGCAAGCTATTATGCTTTTAACCGAATTTCAGATTCCCTTTCATCCTTCTCTCTTTGCATTTCCATTTACCTATCTTGCTTTTCTTTCTCAAATTGTGTTTGCATTAGCCTATCTTGTTTTTCTTTCTCAATTGCATTTGTCTTCGTCTTTCTCTTTCTAAAACTGCATTTGTCTTATTTCCCTTTCTCTTTCCATTTGTATATTTTCTATTTGAAACTGAACCTGTGTTATCTCTAATTCCAACTGCATTTGTTTCTTTCGCTCCTCTTTCTGAATTTAAAGCTTACTTAACTCTAATACCATCTTGTATTTCAATTTTAATTCCTTTACTTTTATGTCAGAGTCTGATACAGACTTTATGACCGAAACCAATACACTTTCATCCAAAATATTCTTCTCTACCAAATACTGGACCAAAATGTTTTTTATTTCTTGCTTCGTTAAAGAAGCTTTTGCTTCAGAAAAATCTTATTTTCTGGCAAGTTCAGGCAATTGATCTTTTTTCAAACTATCCAACTGCTACTGGCTAGGATTTGAAAGAAAGGTCTCTTCTTTTGACGACATTGTAGAAAAAGCCTGTTGATTTCACTAAAGATTTCGAACAAAATGTCAAATAATACTTGGGATTTAACAAATTCAGAAAACTAGGGGAATATAAATTTCAAAAAGCAATTTTCTGAAATATTTTAGCCAAAATTCCTATATGACCTTGACTGAAATCAGTGATTCCTTCACTGGGAATGAAATAAACAAATTAAAAGAAGCTGTTTACCAGAGAGTGAATCTAGGTCACCAACTGATACAATGTAAACAAGCTACTGGCTGATTTTCAGGCTCAAAAGAACTGAACTGAATTTTCTGGAGAAATGTCAAATCCAGTGAATAAAGTTATCATTAAAATAACATGTTATGGAATAAAATAAAAAATTAAAAAAAATGTGTGAATAACAAACAAGTAATTAAATTACATATAAGAAACACTAACTTTCCATTTTCGAGCAAGATTGGGATATCATAAAAGCAAACCTTTCTTTTCCTACGTTAATACAGGATAAATTTCATATTTTGGTACCAAAAACTATATATTTTGAGGGGTGGCTTCGCCACTCGTTAAAATATCAGGTTTTTGGTACCACGTGATGAAATATATTCGGTACTGAAGTAGGAATAGAAAATATCTTCTATTTGTAATATTAGTACCCGTCTTCACTATTTTCCATTCTCTGGTATCGTGATCTATCTGGCAGCACCTGGCATGAACGTCTATGCCCTCTGTTGGTTCTCTCTCCTCTTCATTGATATCTTCCTCAAGCAAGCGTTTAGTAAGCGCAGTTTTTCCTACACCGTGGTGTCCGACTATCATCACGCGAATGTTATACACCTTCTCCTTTCCAGCCGCTAGTGCCTCTCTATATAGCGTTTGAGCATTCTCATCCATGCGCAGGATTTCAGGGGGTAACCCTGAACATAAAAAGATTAATCCATAAATAAAATCTACAATTAAATTTGGAATTAACGAAAAGTCTCTTTTACCACAGTATTTCTAAGATCTGTATATGCGTCACGGTTCAAGTTTTGAATGCCTTTATTACTTTGGTAACCTAAGGAATGTGGCTCATGGAAGAGATCTTTCTGTGGATACAAAAACGGAATTTATTTATTTTATATCTTCAATGGCTGCTTTATTTCTTGCAAAATCTGATGATATATTACATTCTCAGTGGAACTCTTGAAATTTCTATTTCAAATCGTCTCCTTTCACAAATGAATTCGAACATTGGGTCATATATATATATATATATATATATATATATATATATATATATATATATATATATATATATATATATATATATGTAATATAAATATGCAATATGTCATACGGTGAATAAAATTCCTTTCAAGTGCATCGGACCTATCAAGGGATCGCGTATGCCGGGGATTGATTAAGATAAAACCATTGCACTGACAACGAACTGTACAAAACTATTTTCTAATTAGCCTAAGCGTTTTCGACTCATATGAATCTTTCTGAAAAACAAATGGCGTTTAGGTTGCACAATTTTATGTGGCTAATTAAACAGGAATACAAACTTGACATTTTTTAATGCTTCAATTAATTGGCTTCAACTGGATGCTGATGCTGAAAAATATTTTATATTGTCCTAGAAATTGATGCGCCATAACTCCATCTGTTCTTGATGTACATTTGTGTAACCGCGAATTATATCTCGGATATTTCATTATTTTAGCAGTAATTATAGGTTATTGGATGACTAATAAGACAAATGGAAGAATTATTTAAATGAAAATGTGCCGGCTTCAAAATGATTGTGGCTGTTATTTTCTAGTCTTCTTGGCTTAAACCGCTTGGTTACAATATTTTAATCCGGTCAAACCAGTAAGATTCCTTTTCTTTCCTTGTTTCGGAACTACAGTTTGGCCTGTGAGCAATTGTTATAAGTGTTACATCACTGGAAGTGTGGCCACGGGAGGATAAGTGTTCTGCATCTGGACCTTTGTAGAGCTTCTTTGTTCCTGCAGAAATTAGTCATGTAAAATGTTGCAACCTCAACGTTTTTTTTGGTCTAGTCTCTGTTTTGTATTTGCCTTTGAAAAGACTCATTTTATAACAAGATCACGGACACACTCTTAATCGGATCTCTTCACTGCCTCAATGGCGATGGTAATGACCATGTTTCCAAAACTGATAGCTATACTATGTTAGGTAATTGGTTCAAATCAGCCAATTTGGAGTGAAATACAAGTCATTATAGATGTTTCAGACTTGAGGCTGAGGTTGGGGTGTGAATTGGGCCGTTGGAGCGGCTATGCTATAAAAGAAGGGACAATGTAGCTGTGCCATTTGTGCTCCGACTATAATAGTATACGGACCACTGAAAAGCCATCTGATTTGTGGATTATTTGCATGATTCTTTCAATAGTCAGGCATGGACCTTTACTTGCATCGGCGCAGCTACCTGTTATCAGAATCCTGTATTTTAAAATAAAGAGTAAACTGAAAACTTTGCTCTCGTTAACACATGTTCATTATTTTTATATAATATGTGCGATTTTTTCACATTTAATGCTATTTCTAACAGGAGTTAGTGACATAATCACTGTCACGTGTATCACTAGACACAAATTTGGGGGCCTGTTTCGACGTAATCAGTAATTATCACTTACCTCCAGCTTTTGCACGTGGCGTAATTAGTCTGGTCTCCAAACCATTTGCATCTTTAGTGTAATGCTGAAACACGTAAACCCTTACATTAAAAGAGTAAAGAAAGTATTATTTATGGCCCAATTGGTATGATAATTAAATATTTTGAAACAGGTGTGCAGTTTCAGTTATTCTATTAATATTTGGCCGATACCGACCTCAGCAGTTCCTACCTTTTTCTGTCTCAATAATGAATATTAAAACACCAGGAAGTGGTATGCTTTGGTTTTAAGACATGTGCATTTTAAGTATGACATTCTTGAACATCTTCTACTGAAATTGATAACTTCTTTCCATTTGTATAGATGTTAATAAATCCATATATAGACTGTATTCAACTCAACATATTTAAGAAAGGTAACATATGAGTTTGGCATGAAAGAAATAATATTGGTATTAGCAGAAGACTGGATGGTTATAATATTTGCTTAAGTCCAAGTTAGTTGTCATACAACACATATATTTATATTAGAAAAAAATCGCAAACATATAAAGACATTGATTAAGTCATTAGATAACGTGCTGATTCATATATTGCCCTTGAATGACTAGAAAGCTAACAGTCTAGCTATATTCTGCATAATAAAGATTTCTGTACAAAAGCGTTTATGTTCGCTACCTTAATGAACAAGCAGACAAAGTTGACATGGAAATGTATGAAAAGTACAGCAATGGCAACATATATATTCTAATTGTGATAAATGTCTTTTCAAAATACGCCTGGATTGAAAACATATAAGTACATGAAATTAACAGCTCTGGTACACCCATATTAAATTTGGTTCTTAACGTTTACACAACTTAAAATACTGGTTTTAGGTTTCATCTTTTATTTATATTTTAACTTTACGCTTTCGAAGGGATGCGTTAGGACCTGTGGCTCAACTATATTTCCTAGAGAATATAAAAAGGCACGTGTGTCTGTTTCGTTGAGAATCTATATATTGGCATATCTATCTACTATCATCAGATTCAAATCTTAATTGCAGTCTCATTATCTTGCAAAATTATGTTAATAGGCCTCCATATGAGAAATACTTTATATATACACCATTAAATGTGGGGACTAAAATCACCTTTCTTCACTTATGATAAAACTAGTGTATTAGAGATATTAATCTTTAGTACAAAACGATCATCAGCAAGGGTTCATGGAATGATTGGGTTTATGTAGTAGAAAGGGTATGAAAAAATATTGCAATAGCCAACGCCCGAAGCTTACACATGGTCACAATTCAATTTTAATACTTGAAAGTTCGATATTAAAATCCAAAGACTATTTTATCTACAATCTCTGCAAGAAAATATAATTCTTATGTACTTAATTAGTTCTGAACATATTTATTGGTGGATCTGATATGCTTGCTGCCACTGGGACGCAAGAGTTTAAAGAACATTATTTGTTAGACGGATAAACAGCAACATATCCTGTAATCGTATCACATAAAGTCCTCTCGTTACATTCAGTCAGATAAGTGTATTGTCGATACAGCAAACTACTGCTCTGGCTAAGACTGCACACATGGTATGATCTTGACAAATGGCGCTGACTGGTTTAAACTGCCAAATCTACTGAGTCACATTGCACTTGTGAAGCTGAGAGTTAGAATGGTATTTATTCAGGGTAAAAGCCAAGCTGCACTGGTACAAACGGCAAAGTTACAACTGAAGCCAATGCTTAATATAAAACCTGCAGATCTTTTATCAGGTTCATACTCTTTCTGAGCAAAGTTATCCATTAATTTCTCTGCAGACAATATGTGCAAAAAGTGAGAGATTGCCACATATCAGTACCAATATGACAGATATGACCCATATACGATACTAATGCAATGGCGATTTAAATGTGTTGAATCCGTCTGTTTATAGTATTGCTGGAAAGGAGTTAAGAGAAAATGGCTTTTTTAAGTTGGAGGTTGTATTGATAGCAAATCTGATGGAAGAGTGTCATGAAAATGATTCAAACAACTGTTTAAAGTTTTGCGTGACCCATTTATTATGCAATTTAGATGAAACGGAACAGTTGGTATGGAAAGCAAATACCAAAGGTCTCCTGCCCATCGAACATTACATGCACAAGGACTAATAGTTGTTTTTCTTGCGCTTTGTGATTCTGGACTCTGATATTGCAAAGAACACTAATGAAGGATACATTTCACCACAAAATCATTTTACTGCAATCAGGCATATCATACAGATTTAAAACAAAACCATGACGGCTGTTTCTCTGAGAGAACTTGCATTGCTGCTATTACGTTGCATATGGTATTGATGATTGTCTACAGAAAAGCCAGATATCATCTGGGTTAGCTTAATCTTCCTAGGATATATTTTCTTCAAATGCTAGCGACACTGACAGGCTTGGGCAAATCTGTGAGAATATTGCGGTTAATATATTAAAACGCTTTGCATCCATTAAGTTGATCAAACGTGCAAATAGACTTTATATTGCTGATGTTTGATTTATTGTTGAAGCGGAGGTGCGTCTATGTCAGACTAATAATACAATACACTTCTTAGTACGTTGCCTACACCCGTTTGATCAAACGGCTTTGCTCATGAATATAGGTCAGACTTCATAGGAATTAGCAAGAATCTGACACAATCTAAGCATAGAAAACATATACTAAAATGTAACGTTTATTTGAGTCAAAAACTGATCAGTTATGGCATTTACGCAGCATATATTACGCTGAAAGTAACTGTGATAATGCCCTACATGGAACATACACAAACACGTACCGATCAACAGCCAACTAACCACCATTCGAATAAAACCGCTTTCATTGCACCGATAGCAGAAGGTAATGCTTATATGCCGATCAAATTAAGTACACCGTACTTAGAACACAGCTACTGAGGCCTTTCCTAATATCGATACTTATTTCAGAGACCATCTTCGACCTGTAAAACTACCCACGTAAAAAGAGAGCACGTTCGTGGAGAGAGTAAATATTTATGATTGAGCGGAGGTATGACAGTTTGCGACATATACATAGTGGACATCAGATTTCAAAGATTAATTAAATTAATTTACTAATTAGCTCATAGTTTATATTTTTCATCCTGTAATTGTATCGGACAATCAAGGTGAGATCATATTGCTAGCAGATTATACGAAGAAAAAACGTTCTATACATGTATACCAAAAGGATTTCATACAATTTAAATGTTGTGAATATAATACTGGTTTTAGAGAACAATTACAACATTAGGTTCTTCATTATGTCCAACTTTCAGGTATTATAGGTGGTGAATATTAAATGCTTTAAATGTGCCTGTTGACCATTTGGAATGTCCAAACATGAAAGAAGATAAGAGGACGTGAAATCAAATTGGCATCATAACGGATGAAATTATACTAACAGAGAAAACAATCCGAAAAAAAATATTTGTGACTGTGGGCAATTCTGTAAAAGTTATCAATGTATAACCACAAGGAAAGTAAATGTAATGCTAAAATATGATTTAATAAAGCAGAATTATCAAAATAGCTTCAATACTTGATTAAAATAGATACAAGTGAAAAGTAGATTTACAACCACTTTCTAACTCGTTGCTCATACGTGAGGGAAATAGACGAGTTTTTCAGGTGAAGAAAGCAAACCTAATACAGAATGCTCCAGTACTCGTTTATAATTGCTTTATTCAAATGCATATTTATGTGAAACCAGTCCGGACTTGAATTTGTTTTTCGTGATAGAAAACCATATTTGAGAAACGAAAATTAAGTAGATAGTCACGACGGCATTGGGTGTGTTTAGGAATCCAACCAAACATACATAGTACAATCATAAGGAAGAGAGGTCGTGAATTGAAATGAAATACAAATGTTGATTGTTAAGATGATCGAAATGAGGTACACATTATATGTACAGGAATAAGCAAATATACAAGCTTGTTCTTTAGAAGGAGACAATTGGTGTCATTATATGCAATAGAAATATCACACTAGAAAAGGAAGATCATAATTAGCAATCCAAGTGGGGTGAAAGATAAAAAAGGTGATAACGTTCACAATGAAAAGTACAAACTTATTTTTATGCCGTATTAAACTCAACATAATATCATCCATCCGGCCA
Source organism: Megalonaias nervosa (assembly GCA_016617855.1). Taxonomy (NCBI): domain Eukaryota; kingdom Metazoa; phylum Mollusca; class Bivalvia; order Unionida; family Unionidae; genus Megalonaias; species Megalonaias nervosa. Next base: position 11,628 of record JAECUM010039188.1, read on the forward strand.
ACATGATATAATTGGAACATACATGAGCATTAATTTCATACTCACGCTATAAGAACAGAAGTGACTGATGACTTGTTAGATGAATACAACATATATGTAATGTGCATGGAATTGTAGAAAGACTTATAAGACCAGTTGGTTATGCTATATAACATTGGGAATAATTACAAACTAGATCCTACACATTACTGCAGTGCACCATAACTAATTTATGTTATTAGTTTAAAAGAAGTAAAGTATAATTAGAATCACTAACAAACTATGTTCTTGATAATTCACTAGAAATCAGAGAAGGAATCATTGTGATACAAACTATATACGATAGAATACATTGCTAAAGATGAAAGTAAAATGAAAGACAATGGAAAATGGTCAGGGTCAAGGTATATCAATGATTCCATCAATGATTTTGTAATTGGACGGGTGATGCAACCTCTTAATTGTTTTTTTTCAGTTATGTTTTGATTTAAACCTTCAACTATGCTATCCTTCATAACCATATTTAATATATTTTGTCATCAAGCAATGTTGTATTGACATCCATTTTTTGGGTATACAAGATAACTAAAACCTAAACTTTGAACACATCTGCTTTGTGAGAGAATTGTACTTCTCTACTATCACCAGCATAAATATTGCTTAATGAGTGTGACCCAAGTTGGAGCCTTCTTTGAAGATCTTCTATGTTTGGACAATCATCTATCAGGATCAAAGTATTAGTTGTCTGATAAATATAATCCTTGATCTCTTTTGTTTACTAATATCTATTACAATTACATTGTAATTTATAAGAGTCCGTTTCATTGTTAAGCATGAATATTGATAAAGACTTCAAAAGTCAAAGACATTTTAGATTTCGTTTCAATCACATACAGTGCAAACCTTGTTTGTCTGCAGTTCGTAGCATCGCATATAATCAAATAACAATACATTATTGTACTATTTAATGCTATATAAATGTCAGATAAAATCTATATGTGATTATTAAAAGCTGCTGGTTTCTCTCGCTTTCGTAAAGAAGGTGTCAGTGCTTTCCTTATTGCAATTAAGAACTTGACCAATTTTTATTGTTTTTGGTTAAATTTGTAATGCTTCTTTGAGATGGAAGGGTTAATTGATGTGCCAAATGTATTAAATATAATGGTTTGTTTACGATATCTGGTTTGCACAAAATTAACACATAACTTAAATGGGAGATGATGTGTGTTTTACTTTAAAATAAACAAATGGACATTACCGCAAATGCCAACAATTAGAATCAGCAAGGCATGGGAAATTTGTGAACAAATAACTATCGATGAAAGTCTGATGGAAGTAAAGAGAAAAGGCAGTGAACTAAGAAAAAATACAGATATTTGGGAATCAATTTATAAACTGAAACAAAATTTCCCATTATGAAACTACAGATCAGGAAGGGAGTGTTTAAAGGTTATACTCCAAATAATAAGGTAAAGACATTTCCTGTGAGAAAAAATATAACATATGAAACCAAGTGTTGAAATGGATGACACATGTGTAAAGAACATATGTAAAGACATGCGTCACAAAATAAATGCAATTTTTTAAAATAAACAATCTAAATTGCAAGAATTGCTGCAAAATACTGACAGTGAAAGAGAACATATAGTTGGACATTCAACAGATGTAAAACTCTAGAGAATACTGAAAACCGAAATTCTAAATTGAATACAAGATACCATCAGAAAAAAAATGTTTAAACAACTGTTCAAATGGATGGCTGTTAACATTACCACTATTATTTTAGATATGGCTATATAAGGCATAATAGCAGTGACTCTTCCTATAGTCATAAGAAATTTAGTAAACGGTATGGCGGAGGAAATAGTGCTGGTAGTAATTTTGGCGGTGGTGGTGGAAAAGTGACACAGAATCATTTGTCAAACAAGAACGAATATTACGAAGCATTTTTTTCAACAATTCAGATCAGCACTAACATTAATGATGGTATTAATGGGAATGTAATCAGCTGGCATTTGAAATCGGCTGCACAAATCCTTTTATTATTGGTTGATCATGTAACTTTGCTATTCTCGCATAATTAGTTTCATTTTTACAGTTATAATCAACGTGTTTGTATATCAACATAAAGGACCAAGGGTTCAGAAACTAAATATTTATATATATTTATTTAAAAGAAACCTAAATTCACTGTCTTTTGAAACCGCTATCGTTAGAAAAAAGATTACTTGTTGCGTGATCGTGTGTTTTACCAATAATTCATGAGCTGCGGTGATTACAAAACAATTCGTCCCTTTTGTCTATACAGTTTCTACTCACGTTCTCATTTTATATTGTTGTCTCTCTCTTTCAAGCAGCTGATATTGACGGCTTATCAGCTGTAGGTCTTTTATCACCTGCATACTTTTAGCACGTCGATATTCATATCTTAACAATATCTAATGGCCAAATGACTCTTTCAAGTTGATGTTGGTCCAACGTTTGAGTCAGAATTATATTGATAATATCATATTTTAGTCTTGTTTTCTGAATCCAAGCCTTGCTCGCCCTAAATCAAATTTGAACAACATTCAACAGTGTATTGAAAAATGAAAATTGACTTGACTAATATGTTTTCTATTTTAAACCCGAATATTTAAAATGCATATGGCATGGGATCTCATATTGTAGTTTGATGTGCAGAACAGTGAACAAAGATAGTCTTTGTCATATTTTGTTTTTGCTTCTTTAAAGCTGTTGTCCCCTATTTAATTGTCACAAAGTTTTCCCATCTCAGCTATATTATAAACATTCACTTGCAACACTTAATTATTCGCTTTGTTCCCATAGTTTGGGAGGTAACTTTGTCTATATCGAAGTTGGAAGTTGTCCTGTATTATCTTTGAAATTACCTTTGATGAGGCTGACCTGTGTTATAAGTTTGGCATAAAAGATCGAGTGTATAAAAGCTTGTTGGGGCATATAATAATAAATTTAATTACTTGAATGTCCGTGCAATACAGGTGTTGATATTCTAATTATGGAGGGTTCGGTTCTGTTGACGGAAATTTATCAAAATAAAAATTGATGGAGGAAGTGACCAGGTACATTTTATAAAATATGTTTGAATGGAATATAATATTATCTGTAAAACTTTGAGGATAGGGTTCATTGGCCAGGTAGTGTTTACACAATGTTTTGAAAAAAAATGTGCGGTGGGTCAAGTATTGTCGGTAATATTTTTTTAGGTGGTAGTTACACCATTGTATGTAAACAAACGTGATGGGCATTGCGTATATTGCTTGGAACTACCTTCTTAATATTACTAACAGTATATTTAAAATGGAAGGTTGTTGTTGGGTTTAACGCGATTTTCAGCACATGATAGGTTATACATGGCGGAAAGTTTTACTTGTGGAGGAAAAACCCGAGAAAACCCATGGTAGAGCCACAGACTTATGGGAAGCTGCTGGCAAACCTCCTCACTTACCTATATTGGCCGAGCACGAGACTCGAACCCATGCAGACAGAGGTGAGATGGCATGTAATCTGTAACGGTAAGCGCTTTAAACTACTCGGTCACCCGAGGCCCCTATACGAAGAGGTAACCAGTACAACTTTACTAATAAAGAGTTGGAAAATAACTATGAAAAATGCTTGAAATATTCGTCGATATTATTAATATGACATCCTCATCATTATGGTATTTCTGTCTTTCCATATTCCTCGGCATACACTTTACTGTGTTTTTAGCATTTGTTATACATTCTTTAACGTGCCCTTAGCTCCATCCACTTTGGCAAGGTTTACAGTTAGCAACAGTTTTGTTACACAAAGTTAATCTGTTTAAAATCTATTTTATTTGGGTATACCCATTTTCGATTTCCAAGGCAAATTTATAAGACCGCAAAAAGTCAGCAATTTTGTTTTAGCTATAATTAATAATATCAAATTTCACTGAAACTAAACGGCAGGTGAACTAATGTAAAAGATGACCAAACAAATCAAAGAAAAACAAAGACTATTTTTAATGCCAGCAGTGAACCTGGAAAGATTGCTTAGCCAGAGCCTAAAGGTCCATGTAGAATTTCACTTGGCAGACAATTCGAATTACATTCACAAGAAATAAAAAGAGACAAATACGATCGATTAAATATGAACAAAATTAGTCCAAAATATCACAAGATGCTTCATCAACAGGTAATACATTTTAAACAATAGAATATATTATTTGATATGCAGTGTTGTAGCTGTTTTATTTTATCTTATTTATTTAACAAATGTAATTGTTTCTGTAAACTGATGAAATAACAAAGCCAGGATAAACGAGTCTTTAAAACCACAAAATCAACTCACCTAAATTACAATGTTACAAGAATTTGTCCAAGACGATACCTGAAATGTTTTAAGTGTTTGAGGTTATAAAATGTACAGCTGTGAACCAACAGTCAATTGTTAAATGAAGTAAAAGTACTATTTTCATCGCTGTCTATCATGGAGCTTTTCAGTCTGTTTTCACATCTGCATGCAGCGTGGTTTTGAAGACGTTGTGTTAGCTGTTATTAGGTCCGCCATCAAACATGGGTATCAGAGAAGTAACATAAGAAATTATTGCCTCTTCACTTACTCAACAAACCAATACCTTATAGGACATTGACTTTTATCAACTTTCACTTTTATTGTAGAGTCAAAGGAAACTCATGCAATGTGTTTAAATTTATAACGGTCTTTTCTTAAGGTTGTTAAAATTCAATGAGATAAGTAATGATCAGTTATATTGAACACTATTGAAATGTGAGATAGAGACAAAAAATAGAATGTTCAATTTTGAGTTAGATCAATGCTAGCATGGTCATAGTTTGGGTGGTATGGGGACAAGAACAGCAAGATTGGGTGTTTTTGGAACAGCTAGAGGAGCATATGGTTTTTGTTAATAGTGGGTTTGGTACAAACATGAAAGGCTGTTTTGCAAAGCTATCATTACAAAAATTTATATAAAGAAATGTTTAAAAACATGATGATATAGTAACGTATGTACTGGTAAGTTCAACAGTATCCAAGACATGATAAAGGAATTGATCAGCAAAAATTAAACTAACCACGAAGAGTTGATTTTAATCATCAGCACATCTAAATATACCAAGAGATGAAACAGGCAATCAGAAAAAATTAAACCAATAAAAGTAGAAACAAGATGACGAGCTGAAAGTGGACATTAACCCAATCGCGGGAAGAAAATTTCTTAATAGAAGTAATGAAATTGATAAAAACGATATAGCAGAGAAACGTACAGGGAAGAATCGCGGACTGACTGCAAAGCAGAATTTAAATTGAACCACAAATCTTCAACTCATCGCTGTTTCTTCTGCGCTAATTTCGGATATGCAAATGGGGGCCACATTTTCTCCAACAGATATTTATCTACGATCAGTGATTGTACATTGTGCTCAGCATAATACGTTCACATACTGTTGTGTCACACGTCTTAAAAAATTGTTATTTTGTTCACATGGGTATATATTTTTGATTGCTGTTTCCTAGTTAGTTTAATGCGTACACATAATTACTGTGTCACGCGGCCTTTTTGCACGTGTCGCTCAATACCGATTCTTAATACGGGTTTGCTTGCATGCCATGTTTTAAACCCTTTCCTAATCGAGAGATTTTATTATCATCACTGAATATATTTTATCCGTTTTTAGTGTAGCCTTTGAACTTTGCAGTGGTTCTTAGTTTATAGGGAAACAATTTATTTTGTGATAAGAGCCGAAACTCAGACTTTTGGGTTTAAACTACAACCTAAACCGCTGCAATGGCAGAGAAGAAAGCTTAACCAGAATAGAAACCAACGTTTAAATATCTCAGTAATAGAGTTCAGGTACGAATTCTTTTAAATAATGAGGGTTCGCTGATTTTTAAAATCATAAATGAAGCATTTATTTAAATGGGATTTCCAAGCTACAGCAAGTGTTTTTTTTTTCTTGTTTGACTGTCTTCAGTGTGTTCTGAAGTAGTAGCGAGAACCACTAATACGTACTGTTTAAGTATGTTGTCTGCAACTACATTATTATCTAATGTGATTTTCAGGTCTTGATAATAACAGTATGTATTAAAATATTTGTGTCAAAAAAAGAAATACCCTGCAGCTGTACCATTATTAGAATCTATAACCTTACTAATTGTTTGGACTATAGTCTTTTGTAAAATATTTATATAGTGAAATTATTATTTACATCTCTCTCATTCAACTTAGGAATTATATTTCTCGCCGACATGTATGGAAAGGAGTCAAAACGCAAATACATTTATTGATAATAACTTTTAAAATCAGTACCCAACCACTGTTATTGCTGGTCTACTTATTTTTAAGTTTGATCTGTAATGTTCCAACATCTAATAAGTGATAACAAGAGTCAGAATATTATTGACATGGGTACGAGAACAGTTAAACACAAAACATATTGGTATAGCTACCTCACATCATATACCTTATTTATTCGGAAATAGTGACGAATATTGAATAATATTCAATATTTATTAACTGGTAAAATTCCCAATCCATACTGTCAAAGAGCATATTCTCTATAAGGTATTAACTTCAAAACGCTACTAAGACCTTTACTTATGGTAATAGCACAAATTATTTTTTCTTCCCTTTGAACATTTACAGTTTATAAATGGTACTAAAATGAACCAATATTGGGTTCGGAAATATAAATTTATTATCGTATTCATTTTACATGAGAATGAAACGCAAAAGAATTACCTCCACCAATTTTGCTAATGTGTCGAAGTTGCGTCCTCCATCTATGTTCAGTCCGTATCTGTCATTTCGGATAAGATAGTGTAAGATTCTTTCTTTACAGCAGACGCTAAGGACATAATCTGCAACTGGCAGGGAACTGTATCCGACAAGAAACATTCCGTCCTCTGGTGGCTGTAATAAATTTTCGCAGACTTCGCGGTCAATTTTTCCATGGAACCACCTACAAGAACAGAGAAAACAATTTGGTTTTATATCAGTGATATAACAATAATATTGTTGATATCAGATCATAAAGATTTGCAACAACCTAAAGCAGCAGACACAAAAAAATTTGCACGGACACACTATACGCCGTTTATCTAAGCTTAAGACTAGTTTAAAACTTATCTAAATCAACTACAGTACTATAGATAGACACCACAAGTCCCCAAACCCTCCATTGCTTATTCTCTGCAGTTGGATTACGTTTATTTTCCTCCCTGTCCCAAGCGGCGTAAGAAAATGATAAACCTATCTCCCCGAGTGGATAGTTAAGGTAAGAGAAGTATGACCAAAACGTGTCGTTGATTTCCATTCAGTTGTTTAGGGGACATGTGATGGACAGGAAAACATTTGTATCATTAATCAGTAAGAGTAAACAGTTGTTTTGTCTTTAAAGATATACTTTCTGACATGATGGGTAAACCTATTATCACCTTTTAAAAATGTTTCTATTGATTTAATTTAATTTTAATTTTGCTGTAGGATAAGCTGCTTTCGTTAAACGTCGTAACACACATAATTTGAAAATTCATCCATTTGTTTTCATGAGCAGGCAGTAGTAGATGTTTGGGCTGGGAACGTTTTCGACATATGTATTACATATCTGTTTGAAGGCTTTGAGGTGACAGGAAAAACATTCATTAACCATCTATAACTCATGTGTTCAGTCGCTTGATGTGACAGACGAATCAAAACAATATATAGTCGGAAGGGTGATGGATGTCTTTTCACAATGATATATACCGTGAATGTACATACTCCATCGAGGAGCTTAAACAATATACGAAAATAAAGTCTTTAACAAATCAAGAAAATAGATTTTATGTATGTGAACTTCATTCCATGAGGATGTGTGTCATAGTATAATTGGTCTTTGCTTTATGATGAAACGTCCAAGTTCGAACAGGAATCATGATGATGTTAGTAAATATAAATTCATGAACAACTTTGACCAACAGCTCAAATGCAAACATTCTCTGAGTGTATTAATTTTACTTCCAGTCAAAATTGTGTACGAACATATTACTGAATGAACCGGCCGTCGTGATGGATCAGTAGTTAAGGAGCTGTAATAGTGACCAGAAAGGAGTTGGTTCTATTCTAACCTTCTGATCAGCCTGGGATGGCTATCGGGATGTGTCCTTGCGCAAGTCACTTTCCCTTACTTGCGGAAGAACGTTTTAACATTTCAAGATATCAATGTGCCATAAAATAACAGATATAGCGATATGTGCTTTACGATGAAGAATTTAAATATGAATATCAAAATTAAATGTTTAATGAAATAAAGCGAATAAAAAGAAACAAAAACTGACCCCAGCTCTAATAAAAGTAACAATATCTCTGTCGCTGTTCATGCCGTCGGAAAAATTATGATTTCCACGTCTCCGGTTTTAAGAAGGTGGGCTGGACAAAGTTGTCTCTCTACTCGTCATAAGGGTTGACCGATGTATCATCGGCTATGGAAGCCGCAAAACTTCTTTTGTTAGAACATCTGATTCAATGAACCATATTCAGTCCTAATTGGTTTTATATTAATCTGATCTTGGATATAAATATCTTGAGCGCTTAAGAACAATAATACCGAAAAGGAAATTGTAATTTACCTCACATTGCAGTGTTATTAATCGGGAAAATATTTTCAGAATACAGTGTTATTGTTCAGCGAAGAAATCCCATGACAATAAAAGTAATAACTAATTATATTATGACATTCACAGGCCTCATTGACGTAAAATATAAAGCTTTTTCAATGGAAGTTGTCTAGGCGTTGCTACAGCCGAACTACAAATGCTACCATTCCTACTGAAGAATGTTTCAACAGCATCCATAATGAGACGCGCAGAGAATATCGAAAACGGCAATGCCTCATTTATATTTCTTAAAATTGTTTGGTATTTCCTTCAGACGTGTTAATGAAAAGTTTGTTCAGTGTACTGTTTTTAATAGCATGTTACTTATTTTGAGGACATGTCACTCGGGGATTTGATATTATTATGTGTCCAAATTATGCGCATTTCTTTCCTTTGACACAGTAAATAATAAATAATGCAATATACCTACTACATATAATTGCATCTCATCAAACGTCAAAACATTTATAGCAATTTAAGAGAAATGTAGTTCCAACAATAAAATCCAAACAAGGAAATTGCAATACATAATGTCATGAAGTCCCCCCCCCCCCCATTGCCTTCCTTGAAACTCGTAATGATAATGTTTGGCCAAATGAACTATAGTCAAAAGATATATGGCACAAGGTATGTTTATAAATATACAAGTAAATTACGTATAACAGATATGGAATGTTCAGATAGAATCATTCTTGAAACATACATATTATAAAAAGCCATATTATATAAGTCCTATTAAACATGCAAATATTTATAGATTGCTGCATTTGAATGGTAAAATATGAACGAGTCTTGAGGAGTACAGTATTACTCAGAAAAATGAGTTCATATTTTCCCATCGAAATGTAGTTACCTTTTTATTATATTCTCATTTTGAATATTTACCTATGGGTGAACAATAAAAGGAACACACTACAAGAAACAAAGTTATTGTGTTTATGATGTATTGCAAAGTAAATACACAACTGTAGATTCATCAATACACAGTAATAATATTGTAATACCTAACGCAACAAACCAAAATACTAGGCACTATTAAGAACTACATTATTTTTCCAATAATAATGCTAATAATGATGATGCAGAAACATGAAACAACGTCCCAAAAAAACATGATGCAGTTTACTATGTTGTAATACCTTAATGGTATTGTGAATAGAGTTTTGCACACGTAAACATTGTCCAATTAATGTGTAAAGATTATTTGATGTTAAACGTTGAGATGTGAGATGATGTTTGACCTAAGACACTTTGGCATATTTGATCATGTTATTTTTATCTGTCGCTGAAAACATCTGCCATGTGTGACTTACTTCTTCCATTCCTGAACGTATGCCACCCGCCCACCATTGTTTAGCTCTCTTATAAATGTGTACTCTGTGTTTTATACTAAAGGTGAGTATAAAATCTTGATATGGTCCTCGTAATGTCACGCTGTTGTCATGATTATTAATGAATTCGTCAAGGAATACATCTAAAGACATCAACAGTTCCACAAGCCCTGGGACATCAACATTAAACTGAACGAAGTTCGCATGTTAGCAGTTATTGTGCCGTATTCATTTCCATGTTGGACTATGCGTGTGTCGTGCTAGAATTTCACATGAATAGTTTAGGAAATGAATTATCTTACCTTCCATGATTTTGGAACATCAAAGCCAGAAATATGATGTTAGTCCATAAATTAGTGACTTCAACCATCCGGTGAGTTTTATTACCGAAACAGCGGAGATGCAGGATACAGGATAGTGATGGAATCAATGTGCCCGGCCGAAGAATCACATTTCTCTTGTCAGACTTTTGTTGAACAATAAGTTAGAACTAATGTTGCTGTTTATTTTTGTAAGTTCATGGTTATGTAGAACTAGTTATTCTACTTTAATGTGCAAAATAGTATGCACTTGATAGGGACTATTTCTAACCGTATTACGACGTATTGCTTCGTTAGTACGTTGTACTAAATTCACTTGATCGTTTCGTTCGGTTCTACGTAATTATAGGTGTGAATATACAATTAAGGTTAAAAGAAAAACGCACACCACGGACACTGAGAGGATAACTTAATTCTGTCTAAATTTTGTGTTCAGAGGGATTTTTCCATGCAGTTTGAACAGTGCACTTGGTTACTGCCATGGCTAGCCCTGAGAAGGACAAACATTGATTGGCTAACTAAGGTCACGTGACGTGAATAAATATGAGTGCACGATAGTGCACTGCCAGATAGCTGTCAGAGCGGCAAAGTACGAACATCTAAATAAAAAAGAATTTCGGCCATATATTCCAAATCCAATCGAACACCATAAATTAATGTTTTTACATAACTGACATTAACTTTGGCACTTTAAAATCCCCAAACTCAATCATACTGTTATCAGTAATTTTAAACAGCTTATTACATGATTGCTATTGAATTTAAATGCTTTATAATCATTATATAATTCCTTATAAAGCCGCAGCTATCTCCCACCACACTGCTCAAGTACACTAGTACTAAAATTATTTTTCATTTTCATTGAGATCACGCTACTATCTCAGAATGTGTTACAATCAGTCTAATAAATGTAGCTGTTAATATACACAGGAATATAATAATAGAATTAATTTCACCATAATATGGTGTATTATAACTTTATCTTTTGGCATTTAGTCAACCAAGTCCGCTCTATATTATCAGAAATTGATAGTGTTGTGACAGACACTGTGTTTATGTAAAGTCACTATGCGAGATTGAAAAGAATGTTCTATCTGACCTTTTTTATTTATAAAAATCATTTTTAAGTCCTGAAATCGGGTATTTTCGATATTTAACACACGGGGTGTTACAATATTAAAGCACACTTAGCATCGCCCAACGACTTTTGAACTTGGAAACGCGCTCTCCCATTAGTTTCGAAAGACAATTGTCGTGTTGGTCTACTTATAATTGAAATTTAGAGTTATATTGTGCATTAATGAGAATGAAAACAACTTTCACACTTGGGCTGGAATGGAAGGATTCTGTTTTCTGTCGTTCCAGCTCAATTTTGTTTTCCTATTTGTGATGGACCGGACTTATTAGCTCTGCCAATTCCGTACGATGTACGCATGATTCGATTGATTGATGCAGCTGCACTTGTGTTTTGTTCTATCATTGATTGTTTTGAATCATGATTTGAGAAAATATGAATTCTCTATAAGACACAGGATTAAATAGTTTTTGCAATGGAATATCACATTCACCTCGTTTTGACTGCAGTAAGGAGAATGTGATCTCTTTTTGAAATGTTGAAATTACAGTACATTTTTGCTGTTTTGATCAAATTTTTGAATGCATGCAATTCTGATTAGCAGGAATAACTAAGAAACTACATTTTGAGAAAATGCAAGATGCAAACAGAATGTTTATTGCTAACGATGACATATGTTTATGTCCCGTCACTTGCATGCCCTTTGTTGGGGTGACCCCAACTATTTACATGACCTGTATGATTTCTATCACCACAATAAATCAAAATATTGTCTCAAAAAAGTGAAACTTGGAAAATTACACAGCAGTTGCAGTGTAACATTCAATTTTGCCAGTGGAAATAATACTTCTTCTTACCCTTCTCTTACTGGATCTAAGGCACCAAACTCCCACTTCTTCAGTTGCATTTGTTTTCGAATATAGTGTTTGGACTGACTTGCAAAACGTTTCTGAAGGACACTGGATAGCCCTTGGCCTTAATATATCTTTCCATGGCAACAGTTATGAACATATCTCCTAAATAACCGTTTAAATGATCCTTGGTATTGTCAATACCGCGCGTCTAACGTTAGTTGTAGACTTTGCGGATATCATGTTCATTCATCTGCTTGGTTAAAAGTTTCTTTTGGTACCCAGTAAACTCATATTCGTCGTCAACTTTATCATTTAATGGACCAAACAATTTTTTTAGTTCATCATCAGACAAATCCAATAAATCAAAATCTATTGTTGGTACTACATGAGCGTACTTGTTTACAATCAAAAGTAGTTCATAACACGCGATACTATATTTTGACACACATGTAATGCAGTATAAATCTGTGCAGCATGGAAAAATGCTGCATGGTTTTGGCAGTGTAAAGTGAATAGAGTAAATATGAGTGTCTAATATTGTTACGTTATAAATATCTATGTAATGCAAATATCAAATACTCTAATAAAAGTTCCTATTCACCTTTATAGAAAGAGTGTGATATCACTTCGCTAGAATCTCAAAATGTAAAAATCGTTAGTAGTAGAGTGTGGAACTTTAGGGGCGAGCAGGGTAGAGGAAATATTGAATCGGATCAACAATTTTAGGGCACAAATGGGTAATTTAAATATTATACAAGTAAGTAAGGAAAGGATTTAATTAGAAAAGAGTTTTACTTATTCGCTGTGATAACTAATGGCAGGCAGACGTAACTGACAACATATGATAAACATAAAAATATTACGATGGCTACAAATACGTTTTAAGAATTACATAAATCTTTTTAAAACTACTGTTATGATGACAAAGTCCAAAGGACAAAGAGAGATATAAGACGTTTTCAGAACAAAATGCAGTGAACACGGAAAAGTACGGTTTAGTGATAAAAGAATTCTGCAACACAATATCAAGCATTGTTTGGAAAAGGAAACTAGTGACTTACTTTGGAAATTACTCAGGCAAGAAATAGTCCGTAGTGGACAGGTTTAACAGAACTTTAAAACATAAAATGGAGAATCATTTTGCTCAAAATAAAACTAGAGAATGGGCTAACGTTTTACCAAATATAATTAATGGCTACAATAACACTAATCGCAGATGAATAGACACGACATCAGTTGAAGCTGGCCTAGGAATAAACCACATCAAGTATAGATCTGGTGAAGATGTTTGAGTTAAAAATAATAAATAATTGTGTTAGGGCTAACTACCTAACTTTATTACGGACAGTTTTAAAACCAGGCAAGTAATTTTATGTTATAAACATGGTTACAAACAAACGGCATCAGTAGAAATGATTGTAAATGATGTAAATTTCTTAACAAGATGACATATATAGAACGTTGACACGATTGTAAAGCTGGAAGACAAAATTTCCGTCCTTGTGAAATGGCAGTTTTATTATGAAGTATATTATGAATCATTTAACAGTTGCAAACCCACTGAAATTATTATTAAATGCAATTAAATTTTATTCCAAGTGACCCAACAATCTGTAAAATTTGCCACACCCTTTGCATTGCTCTTGACAGGCATAACAAGTTTGCACAACTCCACTATTATAAAAATTAATTACAAAAACAACCCACATCACTAAGATCTGCAGTACTTGAACACCATGTGTGCGCAGTAAAATCAATAAATATTTCAAAGTGTGTAAACATAAAGAATTTGAAGACAAAATTATTCCTGTAGAGAACACTGCCTTCGGTACATATATTTTTGTCTTCATAACTGTCATTTGGCATCTAACAGAGATTTGAAATCAACTACGATAATAAATGACATGATCAATGTTTGAGATGGACTCACTTGCAAACGTTTGCAAATATAGAACAGAAAATCTGATAGAGGATATGGAACAAAAATACAGACAAAAGACCAGAGACGTAAAGATGGCTTAGAACCAACAAAAATGAACTGGTATTATAGAGGAAGTTCATAGATTAGAGAATAAAACCAAGAAAGAATTGCATGTGAATTTAGCAAAAGGTATCGTAATTCGAAAAATGTAGAGAGAAGAGGTATGCTGGAGAAACAATATCATTCACAACACTTATACCCGGTAATAATTATAGAAAAAGTACATATAGAACAGAGATAAACAAACAGATATAGGTTGTAAAAAATATTAACGAAAGCACAATTAGATCTATGAAAGACAACTTACAATTGATATATTGCATAATTCAGTGATACGTTCAAGACGATAAAAGCTGTTACATTGTTTTAAACTCCACAACATGTTACAAGCCAACATTATGCAAAGAAAAACTGATACAAGAGACTAAACTGATCTAAACTTCATTAATAATATATCGGTTTGTTGACCAAATACGTACATAACTGAAAATTTAATTAAGAACTTCACCTGTTTGAAACAAACATGTAAACGGAGAAAGATTGATTCATAACTCAAATAAGTAAAATGTGACTAAACCATTAAGCACTGGCATTGACCGATTTAAAGGATAATGAAGAAAAGGAAAGAGAGATTGTTTCCGAATGAAACGCGGTAAAAGATATACGAAGTTTCGCCGCCTCAAGTATTAGAATGGATAAATATACAATGGAAATTGATAATACCAAAACGAAATCTGAGGAGAAAATCAAACTGAAATATCGATGTATTTTTTGACGATATACACCATGTACCATGTTAGAAATATCAATTTTGTTTTAAAGAAGTGAAAAGTATATCACCACAGGTGATGTGCGTAGAGATTATAAAAATTGAAACAGAACAAAGAAAGCAAAACAGAAAAAACATTAATAAGACTTGAATAAAATATCCTTTTACAACGTATTTGTATGTTAGGTACACATTATCCCTGCATGCTTTCCCTTGGTAACGTAATGCGTTTACGGTGTCAACCCTGCAAAGCTTGCTGTGATGCGCAGACAATGATACATTGCTCATTCTGATTGTATTGTTCTCATGATTTCGTTACCTAGGTAAAACCATTTCTGGTACATTATCATTGTGAAGAACTAAGCAATCTTCGTACAGCTGGAGTTTTAAAATGCTTTCGATTGTGCAGGTTTCAATCCTTTACAAAACTTAATTTTATCGTGAGTTAGTCCTGAATAAATAAAGTGTTGCCCTTAATCTACCACAATCTATAATGGACCGCAATTCAACTTATCGCTGAACGGTCGATGAATTTCCTTATTCATGTGGGCATTCAAATGTTGCCGTAATCATCCATGAGGATAATTATAACATTGCAAATCTACTTTAAAGAGGTTTTGGTCATCTAATTTTCTCGTTTTCCAAGTTGATGAAAATTATTTAATCGCCAAAAATAAATATTCTCCTTGTTATTGACCGCATTTTCTACCTTTTGGGAAATTTTAACTTATCAGTGCAAACTCTAACTGTTGTCCTTTTATTATGATTTTCCACCTGTTTTGAGAAATCCATGTTATTCATTACTTTTAAGAAATCTTTTTCAAGTTGCTTTTTTCATATTTTAATTACGATTTTCTTTAAATGTGGCTCAATGTTCACTGTAATCGTTGTAAAATCTCTACCCATTTAACTTTGTCTTATATGAATATCAAAGTCCTTTACCGAGCATTGTGTTTACAGATTGCTATCGATATGTATCAGTTCGTTTCTTGTTTGAAGATGTATTAAAAGATCTATTACTATTATATATTCTTTATTATTAGTTCATCTATTAAACAAGTGTTAATTTGTGTTTTATTTATTGAACTAGAATTATTCATATACCAGTCAAAACGAACTGTAAGTGTGTGATTTTTGAATGATTATTTTATTAGCTCGAAGTCGTTTCAAAGGCCAAGCATATCACTCGAGCAGGCCATGTCAACAGACATCACTGCATTAATCAATTTTGTCAAGTTCCAACAGTTTAAGCCAGGGGAAAATCATCTAATCCTTGGACGGGGTGGGTGGAGGTGGGGGGGGGGGGAGCTTGGAAAAATATCGTCTCATAAACAGCTGGAAACATAGTTGTGCTCTGAATGATATTAAAATAACCAATATTATATCCATTATTTCAGTCGCAAGCAATTGTATCCCGTCTCAGTGGAAAATACAACCCCCTCCCGGTTCTCTCTAAATTAAATGGTTGGTCCCTGAAACAAAGATCTTTCCTTGTTGTCGCTTGCAATTATCAGATTGTGGATTTCATGTCTTCGGATGGTTTTAAGCTTAAATATACAAACGTGGGTGTAAACCGGAATTATCTGCAGGCAATCATCAGCGTGCATATATTACTGATAGCGGATATGAAAACCTGAAGGACAAATATCCAATATTAAACTTCGTCAGCATAATTGCTGCATCATTCTTGTTTCTAAAGTGGAGTAAAATCATAAATTGACGCAGATTTTATACAGCGTTATCAGCCTACGATTAATAGACATCTAATCGAGGCAATGGGACCACCACTGCTCCAATTTGCCCTGCAACTAAGCTAGACAGTTCAAACGGTCCGAATATGGACTGTAGTGATGATAATACCGACCTGACACAGTTTAAGATCAAAGAGCTGCATTTATTCAAATGGATGTTAGCGTTGTATCCATAATAGCGTCACTGTACGTTTTTTCCATGCTTTTCAAATGAATTAAATGAAGGTGTACCTGTTTCAACCAAACGTACCTCCACATTGAATAAACCCGATGCGACTACTACGGACGCCATCCATAATGGAGCCTCACCAGCGAAAACAACATCCACTCAGCACACTGATGACTTCTTCACAACAACATATACAAGGTTCACAGATAAGACCCTTTATTCAATCAGTAAAAATACATGCTATTCATTGGACGTCACCGTGTGACTCAATTTCAAATGGTCATAAAGACCACCAATAATTTATTAGTCACTCATTTTTTGTGGACTTAAACTAAAAGATTTATATAATGACTTCTGTAGCCTTGTACAAGATTACCATATTATCTGTGCGAACAACACAAAAATTAACACTAATGATATAGTAAATATACTACACATTGACTTTTTCCAATGCAGCCAAAATACATTCTTTAAAGTGAGAGTACAGGAGTGTTTGCTGAAACATTCTCTTCTTCTACAACATGTAACATAATGTGGCTGAAAATTATCAAGTATCTTTTTTGAAACGGACGAAGAAAATTACTTCAGTGAGTTATATGCGTTATAGGTGCGCTGTCTAATAACAGTCGGAAATAATAATATTATGTAATTTTAATTCTTACGCAGGTGTTTAAATGTAAGAACTATTCAAATGATGATTTTATCAATGTTGAAAGATTGTATCTCAACCATTTCACTTAGAATCAGTTACGATCTATATAATAATTCATCTGCGTTACATCAATTTATTCTTTTAAACACAAACTTT
>JAECUM010039189.1:0-21315 GCA_016617855.1 Megalonaias nervosa
TGCATTTGTATGTGAAAATATGAACAAGTTTTTTCGGATGGATACTGCACGGTCTTGGGAGTGGAGTATATCCATCTGACAACACGAGTTCATATTTTTCCATACAAATGCAGTAACTTTTTTATTATATACTCATTTTCTTATTCTACCTAAGGCTTAATTATATAAACAAAAATACACTACAAGAAACAAAGTAAATGAATTTATGCTGTATTCCAACCTAAATACACAAGCACAGATTCGTCAGTACACAACAACAATATTAATGTGCACATAACTCCAACCATCAATATTTTAACTTTGTTGCAACCTCAACATCACTTTTTAAAGAAATTGTCATTTTGGTCAACTTAAAATTGAAACTTAAGAGTCATATTGTGAGTGAATGTGCTTTGCAACAACTTTTCTATTTCATCTGAAATGAATGGATTTTGATATTTTTGTTCATTCTACTAAATTTTATAATTATGGACTGGATTTATGTGTGTCAATTCTATATAAAGTACATCTGATTTGAGCAACAAGGCAGGCATCTTAACTCATCTGCATGTGTGTTTCTTTTCTGTCACTGAATGTTTGGAATCATAATGTGGGGAAAATATGAACTCTTTCAATTGTAATTATCAAAAACACGCCATGGAATATAATGTTCATTTCATTTTGAGTGCAGTAAGGAGGATGTTATTGCACTTGGAATGTAATCGAAATTACAGTACAATTTTGAAATGTGTAATCAAGTTTTAGAACCCATGACATAGCTCATGTAATTCAGATTTGCTGAACTAAGAAAGTACATTTTGAGGAAATTCAGGATGTAAAACTGTAAGTATATTTTTTGCCATTCTTATTACTAGTTAAGAAGACACATTTATGCCTTGTTAATTGCATGCTCTTTGTAGGGACCTCAGCAATGTTATTACCTTAATGGCGTTATACTGCTAGCCTAAATCTGAAACATTGTATCAAAAAGTTAACGCGGAATATTGCAAAGCAGCTGGTAAGTGTCAGTCCACGAAACAGCTGCTTTAGTTCATTCAGAAACAAATTTAATCAACCAGACCTAAAGTGTATATTACATGAGTGTACATGATTTGTTTACAAAGTAGTTCTTAATACACTATACTACTATTGGGCAAATGAGTCGTGCACATGCATGCAATATGAAGGTGTTCAATATCGTAAAATATTGTACGATTCTGACAATGTAAAGTTAACAGAGACTAAAATGAGCATATAAAAAACACAAATACTTAACCCAAGTTAGTGAAATATAAAATGTAGGTCACAGTGACCTACTATATAAGGATCTTGTACAAACATAGACATAGTCAGTTAAACAGCATGCAATACATAACCTTAAACACAAATTTCAACAAAGTCAATAAAACGTTAAGTATCGGTCACATAGTTCTTTTGCAATAAGGATGTAGAACTTACCAAGAGGAATCCAGTAAGTTTTATGATTCTAGGTAGGATAGTATGCATACAGCATGCATTTAGCATGCCAAAATATCTTTATGGTCATGAGCTAATCGCAACTAAACCAAAGCCAGTAAAAGACAAAATATAGGTCACAATGAGCTTCACTTGCTATATTGGTGCAGTACTAAAAGACACATCTTATCATGAATAAAATGATTCTTGCATGAAAAGTGCCTGAGAAATGAACAATGAACACACAATTTAACTTGAGTCAGTAAAATGGAAAATATGGGCCATAGTGACCTACTACTGAAATAAGTAATGCTCATCAAGAAGCATCATTCTAGATACAGTAGTATGTATTTAGCATGACCTAATGCAAAAACATAACATAAGCCAGTAAAATGTGAAATGAAGGCCATCGTGATCTTTTTTGTATGAGAGTGATACTAAAAGAAATATATATCAGTATTACATGGGCATCATAAAACCTATTTTTTCTGGAGCTAATCACAAACATTTTGAGCCAGTTAAAATGTGAAATGTAGGTGACCTTCTTTAGTTGCAAGGTGTGGAACTAATATAAATGCATCCAATTAATACCTTTGAGCACACAAAATTTATAAACAAGCTGAATCATAATATATACTGCAAGCTGCCTGAAGACCGCTCCAGTGGCCTATGTGGTTAGAGTGTCTGTCTCAGATGCGGGTTCAAACCCCAGCCAAGTTATATCAAAGACTTGTAAAACTCGATAATGTGACTGGGTGGGACATGATGCTACATGTCTGCAGCATGATGCCCCAGTGCTGGACGTTACTATAAACTGCACACTGCAGACATCACAGCGATACGACTGAAAAATGATTAAAGCTACATTAAAAAATCCAAATCACACACACAAGCTGCCTGATCCCATCAACTTTCAAAACAGTCCTTTTGGAAAGATGACAAAATGTGTCTTTCTCATCTATTTCCAATATTAATCCACCAAAATCCAATATAGACTATAGGGAAATATCTATGGGAAATAACTTCCAAGATACTATTATAATTCTAATAATAAATGTCATAATTTCATATCACATAAGGATGAAGTTTACATCTATTTGTAACATCACATGAGTGGGTTTTCATTTATCAGTGACATTGCTATGAAGTATTACTAAGTGCTGTTTCATGATTTTATGGCCTGATATCATGAGACTAATACAAAGGAGCATTGTGTGACAAAAATTATTTACTCACTTTCTGGTCAGGGCTTGTAAAAGGTTCAGCTGGGATTCTCTGGTCTCACTCACTCCCAGGTACAGTAGTTTATCAAACCTGCAACAAAAGAACCCAACTTTACTAATTTTGTCTTGTTATGAACCGATCAAACAAACTATCAATACTTTTATATACATTTACTATAAAAAATAATTTTACAAGGTTCATTGCATACACATCAATAAAATACAAAGACTGTGCACATATGTGACATAATTTGTTCCATTCAGATTGTGCAAGCTAAAGTCATCCTATGAAAACAAAGACACTGGCACAGAAACACTATGAACTGAAATTTAAACTTTAACTTAAATTTAAGCTTCGACCTGTGGGCTGCTCCATTTAAACATATATGGTATCCAGGACTATTCCATTTAAACATATATGGTATCCAGGACTATTCCATTTAAACATATATGGTATCCAGGACTATTCCATTTAAACATATATGGTATCCAGGACTATTCCATTTAAACATATATGGTATCCAGGGAAGGCACATATTTTTAATATATATGTTATCCAGGAATGGCACATTTTTAAACTTAAATGGAATCCTGGGAAATCACATTTTCAAACATATATGGTATCCAGGGGCATCATACTGGTATGGGCTGTTCCATTTAAACATATATGGGATCCAGGGAAGACACTTTATTAAAAATATGTGCCAGGATACTCTGTTCACTGGAACAGTTCTTATGAAAACAATAAAAAATTCTAAATTGCATCTATGGGTGACTAATCCACATTTAAAGTACCTTCCCTGGGTCCCCAGTATGAGGAATTCGCTATCTTCTTTTATGGAGTACCAGTTTTCATGGAATAACAGCTTCATGGAATAACAGGTTTCATGGAATAACAGGTTGCTATACACCACAAATTTAAAGAGCCAATAAACAATTATCCTTCTGTTGAAAAATCAGAATCCCATCCTCAATCCAAGAATGTAAGTGATAATGAAAATGCTACATAAAACCTCAAAACTTGATATTCACAAATATAATTAAATTCTGTAATGTAATTGTGAATTTTATATTGTTATACTTAAGTTGTTATTTTAGTTGTAGTATACACATGCATTATGTAATAGTGAATGTAAGACTGAAGTTTTGGTTGAAGTTGCAGTATAAACATGCAGAATGTAATCTTGAATGTTAGAAGTTTTCATTGAAGCTACATTATAAACATGCAGCATGTAATCTTGAATGTTAGACAGAAGTTTTTGTTGAAGCTGCAGTGTAAACATGCAGTATGTAATAGTGAATGTTAGACATGAGTTGTCATTTAAGCTTTTAAGCTGCATTATACACAAGATAACAAACGAGATTGTGGTTTTTCTTTTTGAGATAAGGATGAAGAGTTTTTGTCATACCTTCCTGGCCTGAGCAGAGCAGGGTCCAGTAGGTCTGGTCTGTTAGTGGCCCCCACAACAAACACATCACATGACTTGTTCAGGCCATCAAGCTCAGCAAGCAGTTGGGATACAACCCTGAAAATGAGAAGAAAAAAAACAACAAACTGTAGTCTTGATGGAGAAAGAAAACATCCAGATCATATATAATCTACCAAAAATAGGGAAAGGAGTATTGTGGCTAAATTTAGGAGTGGGGCAAATGCATGCCCACAAATCTCTCATGCATTATACAAAGTTATATCTATATATATATTGCTATACTGGAACCTTCATTTTAAGCATTGGAGGGCTACTGAATATATATGAAACACTAAGCTGTCCACTTAAACAGACATCTTTAAACCTGTTTAATATTAAATTGAAAAAATCTAACATTGTGATTTGATTTGTTCACCATTTTCTTTCATCATCTCAACATACACAGTGTACGTACAACACCTCATATCACTGACCTGTCCATTACCCCACCTGAGTCCCCGCTCCTCCCTCGATTTGGCGCTAGCGAGTCCAGCTCATCAAAGAATATGACACAGGGGGCAGCACTCCTAGCCCGGTTAAACACTGAAAAATATTTATCGTATTTAATTGATGTAAATTACTGAAATGCTGAATCATATTATTGCTCAAGTATTTTTAAATCTAAAATTTTACGCCAACTAAAAAATCTTTTCCATCATCATACGCTCGACAGATGATAAAATTCATGGTTCACAGTAGATAATAAAACATACCACCACTGACCAATATGTAAGTTTACTGTATGCAGGATTATGTAGTAAAACCCATATATAAAGAATAGTCCACAGGCACTACAAAATTGTCCTTTACAGAGAAGTGTTCTTTATATACAGGTTCAGTACTTGTGATGTGCTTTACACCTCAAACCATTAGGTTTAAGCATTGCAAAAACTGAAAAATCCAAGATACCTGAGGATAACTGAATTCCTTCTGAAATTATCTGATACATCATTGCACTGAAGTTAAACAGTGTTTGCCAAATTTAAAGGTCAACACTGGCATGATATTATTTGTTTCCAACAATAGTGTCTTTTCAGAGTTATTCTGGATGAAATCTAAATGTAAATGTGTTGTTATTGATATGATCTGCTCTTCATTGTAACATAAATCTTCTTTCATATAACAATAAGCATAGGTCCTGTAATGCTAAGTGACACAAACTGGAAGTAGTCAAGTTGGTGTGTTTTACTTACCGTTAATTAAACGTTTTTCACTGACGTCAGTGATACATATGTCATGCATTGATATGTAAGGATTTTAACTAAAAGGATATTTAACACTATACTGAATTTGGTCCAGGTCTATTTTCCCATAGTCAAACTGTAATTTGGTTTAGATCTTGTCTCCCATACTCAAACCATGTAATTTGGTCCAGATCTTCTCTCCCATATTCAAACTGTGTAATTTTCTCCCATATTCAAACTATGTAATTTGGTCCAGATCTTGTCTCCCATATGCAAACTGTGTAATTTGGTCCAGATCTTGTCTCCCATACACAAACTGTGTAATTTGATCCAGATCTTGTCTCTCCTACACAAACTGTGTAACTGTCTCCCATACTCAAACTGTAATTTGGTCCAGATCCTGTCTCTAATACTCAAATTGTGTAACTGTCTCCCATACTCAAACTGTGTAACTGTCTCCCATATTAAAACTGTTTAAATTGCAAGATTCATAACCACCATTCTGTTTGTCAGTTAGGTCCCCATCATTATAACTGCACTCCTTTTGGTCTGATTCGAGCAAAATCGTGTCAGTCATGAAATCAATACAAGTGAACTTATGCTGTAGTGGAAAATGGTCATTGTCAACAGAGTAGTTAACTGTCGAAAATACCAAGGGTTTACAAATCTGTCTACATGCAATAGCACATGTGATGAGCTAGATGGGAGGCAATTCTGCATGTATTAGGTCATCATATCTGTTAAATGCAACTCTGCTGAACTAGAAACTGTCCGTTGTCTGAGTTCTGAATGTGTCCGCAATATGGAAGATATTTACAGAAGGACTTTCATTACTGACAGTCCCAAAATTATATGTTATGAACAGGTGTCTGCTGTTTAAAACTTGAGAGTAAATTCTGTATATACAACCATAACATATTACGTTTTTAATTCTTGTTTAATAACCCTGCAACTACTCACCTTCTCTCACATTTTGTTCACTCTGTCCAACATACATGTTTATAAGCTCTGGACCTTTCACACTGGAAACAGAAAACAGCTGACATTTACTTTATGCTAACTATGTCTATTCACCAGATGAATCAGTGACTCCAACTGAAAAGAGCCACTAATCAGGTTTAAAACTGACCTATCCATACTTTAATCATGAGAGTCTTTACTCTATCCTGATTTAAAATTTTACCCTGGTTTTATTGAAATTAGATAAATTCTATGTGGAAAACAATCAAGGACATGACTTCTTTGATATTTTCAACTCAAATACACACTCTTTGAGAAATTATGACCAAATGGTAATTGTCCATTTGTATATAAAACCATGTATCTAAATGATATACCTCTCTAGTGCAGTTGTTTGCATGAATACATTTACATTTAAATGCAGTAAGGTTTCCATGGATTTCATCTGTGCTCAAGACCTTTGCTAAGGCATGGTTCATAAAGACATTTCATCAGGAAATTAAAGGACAAACATTAAATTTTGAACACTGTCTCTCTACATATGAAGACTGTTGATTATGTTGTGTAGAGTGCGTAAAACTTCAGATTTAAGTGTTTTATTTTAAGACATGAATATGTTTTGTTGAACTAGAAGCAGGTGAGATACTCTAGCTGAGGTGTCATGGAGGTAGGGGTGCAGTCATCTCATCAACATTAGTTTGGTAGCTTCATTTACCAGAAATTCTGACATGTTAAAGCAAAAATACAATAAATTCAGTCAATCTTGCCATGGGACTTCAGAGTACTTTCACCCAATGATCTAACAATTTCTTTTCAAAAACAAAACATATAGCTCTCTTTATCACATAGCCCCTCTTATCCATATATAGTACATATGGCATTTATGTTTGAAAATGACATTTCCCAACATAGAGAACTTGACCAACACATTTAATCAGCCATAATGGTCCATTCAACACTGCATGCAGTAATTTGAACATCATGAAGTGGTTTATAATTCCACATGAGATTGAATGTCACAAGTGGAAGTGTTCCTCTGACAGTAAGTCATCCATCAATTAAGTACAATTCCTGAAAGATCAAAGTTCTGACTTTATAAACTTATTTTCTTGATATTTATATTAGTAAAAATATAGTTTTCCAATTAAATACATTTGTTTTGAAATTCAAGTACAACCTGATCCTTTTCAAGCACCTTTCCAATGCTTTTGAAGCCAACCTCAAATTTAAGCACTTTCCAGGGTAACCACGAAATTTCAAGCACTTTTCAAGATTTTGCAAACCATATTAGAAAGTGTGAAAAGCTTCAAAATTTTATGTACTGCCTTTATAAAGGACAACTACCCAGTCATAAACCTTCTTATAACTCTTCACCCTTATCCCTTGGTCCACAGCTTTTGGCATCTACAGCGACTCTTAGGTGAATTTATGTGATAAAGGGAGGGCATTTTAACCAACAGGTGATGTCAGACTGATGGAATGTTGGATAGTCATTTTGCAAGTACATTTACAATGGATCCTTTTACAAAAAAACCCTCAGATTTAACTATGAAGTACTAATTCATGTCAGAGTTATTATGAACTCCATGTGATTTTCCAGTAATAAATTAATTTTAATTAACAAATTTCACAGGTCCTTTCAGGTTTCTTTTAAATGGGTTTATCTTTTCTCAGTCTTCTGTTTTTTCTGTAGGCCACATATGGTTCCATGAAGTAACATGTATAAGGCTTCTTCCACTCCATGGTCCTAAATTAGAAGGCTGATATTAGGAATACTTGTATCACTCTCCAGGAATTAACATACTAAAAACGCTCATTCATACAAACAAGTAAAACCAAATCTGTAATGATACAACTCTGTTTGGCTATCAGAGAATGTTACATAAAATGGACTTTCCACTGAGAAAAATGAAAGATTTAAGTAATAAGGATTAAAATAATGATAATAATACTACTATCAGTGGTGCAGTGAAAATTAG
Organism: Megalonaias nervosa; assembly: GCA_016617855.1. NCBI lineage: Eukaryota > Metazoa > Mollusca > Bivalvia > Unionida > Unionidae > Megalonaias > Megalonaias nervosa. The sequence goes on from JAECUM010039189.1 coordinate 8,250, forward strand.
GATCCTGTACAAAAAAGTACTCAGAGAACAACTGTTAAACTGAATTGATGCGCATCCCAATCAATAACAGTAGGCAATGTAGTAAAGATATCTGTACTCATGACAGTCAGATGAGGGTTAACAGTGACAAGAGAGCCATGTGGCAAATTAACAGTGAACTTGAATTTAGTTTCATTACAAGCCTTCTTTTATAAGCTCATGTCAAAAGCTAATTTGCAAAAAAACTGAAGTGAAAAAATAATTCAGAGGCAAAACCATATTTCTCATGACTTTTGCTTGTTCCTAATCGTGGTACCTGACATAACTGACACTGCATCCTGTTCTGTCCCTTCTAATTTTTTGGAAAGATAATATCACTTCAAAAGTCCTACTCCGTAACTGCTCCAGTGGCCTAGTGGTTAGAGTGTCCATCTCAAATGTGGGAGGTCACAGATTCGAACCCAGGCCGAGTCATAACAAAGACTTATAAAAATGGTACTAACAGATGGCTCGCTAGGTGCTCAGTATTAACAGATTTGTGTTAGGACAGGTGGGAGTGGTGTCAGGATATTGTGACAAGGTGGGACATCATGCTGCAGACATGTAGCATGATGTCCCAGTGCTAGACATCACTGTAAACTGCCACACTGCAGACATTGTAGCAATATGACTGAAAATTTTTTGAAGCTACATTAAAAATCCAAATCTCACACACACACAGACACCCCCCACCCCCACCCCCGTTTTTATGCAAACTTTCTATGTCAGTTCCTGATTTTTTGTCATGCTCTAATAAACATGTTAGTACTCTTACATTGCATAAATGTCATTCACTTTCAACTCACCTGAGAAAGTTCAAAGAACACTCTGTGGCCACTGCTTTAGCCAGCAGGGTCTTTCCTGTACCTGGTGGACCATACAGTAATACACCTGAGGAAAAATACACAAAGAAATGTAGATCTTCTTTGAGAAAATGTGATTGTCACAAAGTACTTCTAAATAACAAGGTTTCACAGAATTCTAGGATTTGGATGGCAAACAGAGCTATTACATGAATCCAAAAACATTTAACATAAAATTTTAAAGTTTGGTGGCACTGATGCTGCCAATATTAATCGAAAAATTGGTAATAATATATATTTGTTATAATGCCACACATTAAACCAAAACCCCACTTATTGCCAACAAATTGCTTAGAATATATTTCCTGACTTTAATTCTGTAACATAATGCCATCTATACTTAATGCTAACAGCCTGCATAAACTATGGACCAAATTGCCATTTTGTACACTGACTGCCTTTATTAGAACACTTTTTGATTCCACAATTTATCAACCTCCTCATCTCTATGGTAGTAGACTTCCAAAAGGAGTTTTTAATGGGTTTTTTACAGGAAGAAAATGTAACAGAGAACTTGCGAAAATCAATTTTGAAAAAAAGATACAATTATTTGATAATATTTACTTAATCATATTACACTAGGAGTGCAGCCACTACCTTGCAAATCCAACCCTCACAAGCTTATTGTATGCAACAAAAGTGCTAAGTCATCTACCCACTTAGATGGAAATCAGACAAGAGTGATCCCCCCTGGATAGAGAGATTAGTGTCAAATCGTGTCCATACACTGATTACTATTGCAGCAGATATCCATGCTCTGGTAGGTTTTAAATGTAACTGCAGGAGGCTGGGAAGGTGTGTATGGGCACACCTTCCCAGCCTCCCTGCAGTTACACTGCATGAAAAGGCACAAATAGAAATTGTTTTGCGAGTCTCCAAAAAGAACATGCTTCCAAAAATAAGTGGGATTAGTGATTGAAGTATGGATGAAATTGGGCACCAATCCCTCTATCCAGGTGGAGATCACTCTTGTGTGATTGGCACCTAGGTGGGCAGATGACTTTCAGCACTGTAGTTGCTAACAACAAACTTAGTAAGGTGTGGGTGTATTTATAATGTACCATGATTGGTAATGTACCTGAAGAAATATTATGTTTAACTGGATCTTGATATGATTTTCACTTGCAGTTTAACTTGCAGTTAGTATAAACAGACAACATAATTCTCTAAGCACATTATTAATAGTAATTTGTGGCAGCAGACTAAGTACGCAATTTGTGGTAGAATGCATTTTGCCTTAGGTGAATTAACTTTGCGATAATATCAAGAGTTAGATGCTATATTTTAGTATTTATCAAGGATTACATAAAACATAATTTTATTTTGTTCAATCTTTTTCATTCCATATCTTCCAAGTCTATCTATGTGTGCCTGTTCTGAATGATCAGAAAGCCAATAACCCCTTTGAGCGCCAACTTTGTTAAAGTGCCCATTTTGATTATGGGCAAATGTTGGCATTAGGAGTGAAGACTCTACTGAATCTGCAAATGTGTGTGAAACAAAACTAGATGCATGTTTGTGGAACACAGATGATAAAAACTAACCCAACCACAAAACCTAACCAAGGTGCGATGGACGGGCTGATGCATGGATGAATAGATGGACAGATGAATGGATGGATGCTTAAGATTAACAGTTATAATGACCTTATCACTGTTTTGTTATAAATATGTAATTGTTAAGGTTTATTAAGAGAGATAATTATGGAAAACAATCAATCACGGTTTATACCTTTAGTGGCTGATGGTACGAATTTAATTGCTACAGTAGAATGTATATACATCTGTCATGAAATCTACTGTAAAGGCAGGTAAAACAGACAGTGGCATGATTCACCTTATCAAGCCTGCATGGAATAATGCAGAGAATAAGAGAGGATAATTGTACCTCGTTTTTGGATTCATATGTAGCTCTACAGAATTTTTTGAATTAAACATAATGGAGATTATATTTATCTTAAATGAAAAAGAGTTTCAAGAGATATGTGAGTTCAGGAAGGAAGTGAGTAACAGTTACGGACTGTTTACCCCCTCATTTCAAGACACATAATCCTTCACGTAAAGAAGTGTTGATTTCCACAACAATGTGTAGTACTACCTTTGCTTCTAGTTTTCCAATAAAATCATTCTACCTCAACAATTATATTGCACAAAAAACTGTCAGAACACATGAACATACAAAAATAAGCTGAACCTAGCTACATTTCATGAATGAACAGGTGTACTGCTTTTCCTGTTACTGCTAACTGTATAAACCTTTGATCAAATCATTTGTGGTTTGAGTAGAAATCTGTAAATATTGCATGTCACTAGCAAATATTACTGTTCCGACAATAAATATTTTATCTATTTACACTCATGTCTATAATCTGTAATGCTGTAAGGCACTGAAAATAGGCTGTCTAAAACCCCAAAAATGTCAAATGAACACTGAACAAAGTCCTTGTGTGCCTTTGGCTGTCTAAAACCCCACAATGTCAGATGAATACTGAACAAAGTTCTTGTGTGCCTTTGGCTGTCTAAAACCCCAAAATGTCAGATGAACACTGAAAAAAGTCCTTGTGTGCCTTACATTCCATGTCAGTAATATTCAAACTGTACACATGAGTGCAAATAAATTTTGACTTGTGCAATGAGCAATGTACAAAAGTCTCTCCATTCCTGATGGTCTAAGACACTTCCATGTGTTATAATATAATGTTTTATATTTCTGCTTTGGAATTGATATTTTCTCTGCAGATCATCATCAAGCTCAAGAAGCTTTCACTTTTGCAGTTTGGGATAACTGGGATTTTTAATTTTCTTTGGACATGAATGTGTAAAACTGCAAAAGTGCATATTCTGAGACCAAACTGCATATAAATTATGCTAAAATCATTGGGGTCGATAGGTCTGCAGTTGTTACCTGATCTCCTGAGCCCTGCAGCAAGTAGTTCTGGGTACTGCAGAGGGAGCTGTACTGTGTCCAGGATCTCCTTTTTGATATCTGTCAATCCACCAACATCTTCCCATCTGACATTTGGAATCTGAAACATGCAAATGATGAAAAAAATGTTTTCAAATGTTATTCACACTTTGATCAACACATGTTTGAAAACACTGTCCTTTCATGCATGCACAAGTACATAATTTCTATGCTATCTGCTGGGTTATTACCATGTTCCAGGAGGATAAATATCAAATTAATTTGATTAAAAACATTTTACACTTTAATAGTTATATAATGAAACAATAATGAAGTCAACCTTCTCTTGTGATAAATATTTGTATGAGTAAATCTGATTATTCACATGAATGCATCTTCATAGCACACATGCATGTACCCTCATTGCACACATGCATGCACCCTCATTGCACACATGCATGTACCCTCATTGCACACATGCATGTACCCTCATTGCACACATGCATGCATCCTCATTGCACATATGCATGTAGCCTCATTGCATGCACCCTCATTGCACAAATGCATGTACCCTCATTGCACACATGCATGTAGCTTCATTGCACACATGCATGTACCCTCATTGCACACATGCATGTAGCTTCATTGCACACATGCATGTACCCTCATTGCACATATGCATGTACCTTCATTACATATATGCATGCATCTTCATTGCACACATGCATGTACCCTCATTGCACACATGCATGCATCCTCATTGCACACATGCATGTACCCTCATTGCACACATGCATGTACCCTCATTGCACACATACATGCATCCTCACTGCACACATGCATGTACCCTCATTGCACACATACATGCATCCTCATTACACACATCCATGCATCCTGATTGTACACATGTATAAAAACAAAGAAATCATTTTATCTAAATAAAGCTATTATTGATTATGTAAATGATCAGTTTGTTTTAATTGTGAGTAATAAAAAAATTTGGCAAGTTTCTCATTCTTTACACTAAATACTTCATTTTGGTTGACAAAGATGACCACAATAAAACTGTCAACCACATGGTGTCACCATACCAACATTATGGTAGGTAATTTAAATGTTATTGAAAGTGACTGAACAAAATAAAACTAGCATAGATTCGATGAGATAGGTCACGATGGATGGAATGGGCAATACTCTATGACAACTTAACTAAAGGGAAGGAAGGCGGGGGATATAAACAAAAATCTGATAAAGATATAAACTGTACTGTTGTACCTTTGGAGCCCCAATGGTATCTGAATGGGCATTCTGTATATCATCCAGGGCCTTGTTGAAATCCTGCTGCTCCACAACAATCCCAGCAGTCAGTAAATCTTCCTCTTCCTTAGGGCTGGGCTGCAGCTTGCCTCCACAGCTGAAAATGTGCTCAGTTATGGTAAATATGGACCAGAAGAATAACATAACATTATACATGCGAGTGGTGTAATGATACTGACACACCATTTGGACCAGAGGAGTAAAGAATGATACTGACACACATTTTAAAGACCATGACATGGACCAGAGGAGTAAAATAAAATTACATATACAGGTGGTTAATGATACTGACACACATTTTAAAGACCATGACATGGACCAGAGGAGTAAAATAATATTACATATACAGGTGGTTAATGATACTGACACACATTAAAAAGACCATGACATGGACCAGAGGAGTAAAATAATATTACACATACAGGTGGTTAATGATATTGACACACATTTTAAAGACCATTACATGGACCAGAGGAGTAAAATAAAATTACATATACATACTGTATTTGATTATCTGAGGACATTAATGGTGGTTTAGTAGTACAAACTGAGTTTTATGTACCACCAGTAAAAACAATATTTGTTACATTAAAATTGCCATTAACATTCTAAAATGCTCAAACAAAAAAGCCAAATTATTATACCCATTTTATATAAAGTTTGTTTAAAAAAACAACAATCATCAAAATCATAAAGCTCTGCAATGCAACATCAAAATTCAAAGATATGATGATACAACTATCTCAAAAGTTTCAAATAGCATATCATACATTTTACTTATGAAACATTGGCATCTGATTGAGAGGAAAGCACATCATAGTTGTAGATTTCTGTACATACCAAAGTTTGCATAGCCGATGGAATGCTTCTCTTTTTGCATGGGCAATCAAAGCAGCCATGTCCCCAAGGACAAAGCCCTGTCACAAAAAATAAACATTTACTGAAAAATGTTTGACATGAAAACTCTGTAAAAAAACATAGTCCCAGCTTCACAAATATGTAATTTGATTCTGGGATAGATGCATGAAATCAGGATCAAGAACACAATGCCTTTTAATGCCATAAAACAAATAGCAACCCTGAATCTTGAAATAAAAGCTTCAACTCAAATAATGGAACACCTCATTCAACTTAGTGAGTAAATAAATGGTCCATAGCAGATATGAAACTCAAGGCTTACAGTCACCTTAAGCAAAGTAGTCTGTGCTGGCTCATCATAACATGGCTCATGATGACAAAGTAGGTAAAAGAGATAAATGATGTTTGCTGAACACCTAGTCATTCCCTAGGCCAGTAAGGATATATCAGTTGAGACATTTACTCAATGCTTGCAGCTGTTCATTGGGTTAATGATGATATGATGTTTACTTAACATTTGCAGCTGTTCTCTGGATTACTGATGGCAAGGTGATGTTTACTGAACAACTGCTGCTGTTCTCTGGATTAGTGATGGCATGGTGATGTATACTGAACAACTGCTGCTGTTCTCTGGATTACTGATGGCATTGTGATGTTTACTGAACAAATGCAGCTGTTCTATGGATTACTGATGGCATAGTGATGTTTACTTAACAACTGCAGCTGATTTCTGGATTAATATTGGCAAGGTCATGTTTACTGAACAACTGTAGCTGTTCTCTGGATGACTGATGGCATGGTAATGTTTACTCAACTACTCCAGCTGTTCTCTAGATTACTGATGGCATAGTGATGTTTACTGAACTTCAGCTGTTCTCTGGATGACTGGTGGCATGGTGATGTTTAACTGAACACTTACAGTTGTTCTCTGGGTTACTGATAATACAATGATGTTTACTGAACATTTGCAGCCATTCTCAGATTCTGATGATATGATGTTGCTTAGTGAACACTCACAGCTGCTATCTGGGCTAATGATTGTATGAATATCCTTACTGAACACTTGCACCTGTTCTCTGGGCTACTGACAGCACAGTGCTTCATGAACACTTCAGCATAGCTGTGGGTTATTGATAATACGTTTACTGAATACTTAAGCTGATCTATGGGTATATAAAAATGTGTTCTAAATACTGTAGATGTTTACTGAACACATACAACTGTTCTCTCATTTATAACCAATATACACTGAATGGTGAACAGTTGTTTTCTGGGCTTTTAGGTTACAAAGAGATCAACTTAACACTTACAGCTGTCTCTTGGGGCCTATGAAGAATGAATATATATTTAACTCATTAACCCCTGGCACCCCATTTAGGCATCAGGAGGTAGTACCCTACTTCCAAGCTCTGAAGTGTCAAGGTCATTTAAGATACACGAAAGTGGGTGGTATTACAGAAAAGTAGACAGATGTAGCTCTACAAAGGTACCAAATAATCTGGACTTTCTAGTCGCATTACAAAATGCAGAGGGAAAAATGTGTTTTTTTAGACCCGATTTTTTTACACCCAAAATTACCTTGTGGTCGGAATCCGATTTTGTGTCCTGATTTTAGACTTTTTGGCCTCAGATCTAAGGCAGACCAGTCTAAACTGCACACTAACTGAAGAACCTTTGCAAAAAGTGGGATAAGATGGGGATTTGGAGTAAAAAGGGACCAGGACGCAAAAAAAATGGGTCCAATGAGCAATAAAAAAAAAGAAAAGAATTCCAACTTTTACCCTTCTGCACATGCACAATCCAAATAGCCAATGAAAAACAATGTTTCTAACACAACTAGGCTGCAGGCTAAACTAAAATCTCTTGCAAGCCTATTTATTTGGATGTAGTCAGAAGTAGTCCCCAAAATGTGTTTCCTACTCACATTTCAGGCGAAATGACAAAAATCTCCAGGGGTTAATGAGCTAATGAACTCTTACAGCTGTTCTCTGGACTATGAAGGGCGCAGAGATGTTTAATGAATATGCACAGTTGTTCACTCTGCTATATAGGGTAAAGAGATATTTACTGAACACTTACAGTTTCAATCGGAGCTATGTACAGTAAGGAGATATTTACTAGACACTTACAGATACTCTCTAGGCTATGTCAAGTATGAAGATATTTACTGAACAATTATAGTTGTTCTCTGGACTATGAAGGTACACAGATGTTTCATGAACACATACAGCTGTTATCTGGACTTTGTAGGTATAGAGATGTTTAATGAACACTTACTGCCATTCATCAGACTATATAAGGCATACATATATTTACTGAAAACACAGACCTGTTGTCATGGTTATGCATAGTATGAAGATATTTATTGAAAACTTGCATTTGTTATACAGACTATTTTGAGTGTGGAGATGTGAAATGAACATCTACAACTGTTCTCTGGGCTATTTTGTTTATGGAAACATTTACTGAACACTTAGCTGTCCTCTGGAATATTTAGATATTGGAGATTATTACTGAACACTTGCAGCTGTTCTATGATCTATGTACAGAATAGAGATATTGAATGAACACTTAAAATCGTTCTATGAACAACACAGAGAATGCAGATGTTTAATGAACATTTACAGCTGTTCTCTTGATAATGTATAGTATGCATAATGAAAACTTACAGCTAAAAGAGAAATGAGATGTTTAATGAACACTTACAACTGTTCTCTAGGCTATGTAAATCCTGGAAAATATTTACTAAACTCTTTCAGCTGTCATATGTGATATGTAGAGTATGAAGGTATATAATGAACACTTAGTCATGTTCTCTAGAGATATACACTGAACACTTACAGCTGTTCTCTGGACTAGGTTGAGTATTATAGTATTTAAATATTACTTGATATCTACAATGTAGAGTATGGCATAATTACATAACATGCACAGCTGTTCTTGTGCTATGTAGAGTATGGAGACATTTACTGAACATTTACAGCTGAACTAGGCTATATAAAACATGAAGAGATTTACTAAACACTTACAGCTGTTCTCTGGGCTATGTAGGGTATTGAGATGTTTCCCGAGTGCTGTACATTCTGTAACAAACCCTGTATCATTTCCCCTCTCTCCATCTCATCTGGGGCCTACAAAAACAGCAGTCAGGTTTACAACTTTGTTATCACAGAAATCTACTACCTTCAGTATTTTAAGCCCTACCACTGCTATGAGAATGAATCTGAACTATAATGTAGAGAAGAAAGGTCTTATGACATCTACAGTCAATTTCTTTTCATCTCAATGAAGTGATGGCAATAAATAGATCAGGAAACCAGAATGCTGGATTTCTTTAACTGAATCCAATTTAACTCCACTAAACAGTTAAAAACTGTAATGAATAAAAGTAGGAATAAAACAGGCTGATTAACTAAACAAGAATGTAAATTATCATGACTCTTATGGTCTTAAAAAGTAATAGAAAAGAGTGAAAAGCAACAAGTTTTGTAAAATTCAACAAATAATTTATTTCCCAAGAAAAACAAAGTGAAAATGTAATAAGAACTTACGGTATTTGCAAATTAAATCCCAAATAATCCCAGAATTACTGACACAAGTCCTAATAAATAAAGTTCTGAAAAATCTTTAATGGTATTCCAAAAATTATTCAACACTAAAAGTGTTGATATGCCTTTAGTGGCCGGTAGTCTCTAATGTACTAATGTACCAATGGCCTGAACTGTATTAATGTACCAACAGTCTTTTGTTAAATCACAGTAATATAATCTAATGTTTCCTTGTCTGAATTTACTATAAATCCCAGCTAATGTCTATTTCCAAAAATATTATAGAACACATTGTATTTACAGAGAATAATAAATAATTTCACCCAAATCAAAATCTGAATAAAACAATACAAATGATTTCTGCCCAGATGTTATCACAGGAATAAATAATTTTTCCAGTAAACATTTTATAAAAAAAAACAAAGACACAAAAGAATAACCCAGACAAGGGCAAAACTTCATTCTAGAAAAATCTTAATTATAATTAGAAGGTCTGTTACTAAAATTACAATAAAGAACATGGTAAACACAATGTCCTTGACTCAGACCATCATAAATATGTTTACTTTTATTGATAATGATCCTAATATTAAACCCACTCTCACGGAGAAAATATTACTTATGTATTAGTTGTTTACAGAATGATTTTAGTCAGGTAAACAATGAACTTGATTTCAGACAAAGTCAGCTACAAAGACACAATTTTACATAACCCACAGCATACAAGGAATAAAAGAAACTAATAAACAATGCAAATTAAATATATAAAACAAAATGAAGAGATGTAATATAATTATTATTGACATTCATGAAGTTTTAATAGCTATCTTTACTAATTACTTCTATTACAGATATTCAGTAAACAATTAAAAAGTAAGCCCTATCACCAGAACAGCCTTGGACTCAGGGCTAAGTCCTATTACCAAAACAGTCACAGTCTCACAGCTAAGTCCCATCAATAGAACAGTCTTAGTCTCAGGTCTAAGTCCTATCAACAGAACAGTCTTAGTCTCAGGTCTAAGTCCTATCACCAAAACAGTCACAGTTTCACAGCTACGTCCTATCAACAGAACTGTCTTAGTCTCAGGTCTAAGTCCTATCATCAGAAGAGTCTTAGTTTCAGGGCTAAGTCCTATCGCCTGAACAGTATTAGTCTCAGAGCCATTTTTGCTGAGATGGATCAATAAAGAGTATTTAAACCAAAAATGGAAAATACAACACACTGTCAAAGATTGGAGGAAAACAAGAAATGTATGCAGAGAAAAAGGTTCCTTGTTCTTCAGTAAATACTGGCAATGCAAATAACAAACTGCATACCATAAATACTCCTGTCTAAGCCATGTCCAACTGCAAACAACTTAGAACCTGATCTGCTGTTACATGATGTGTCAGATCTGGCCGCATATTATGTGATGGCTGACCCGAGTCTGTGCGGATTGCAGTTGAATTCGACTTATAAGTGAGTATATGCAGTTTCAGTCCATATGCTCTAGAGTGCAATTACAGGTGATCTAAAGCACTAAATCCAAAATGATGATGAGGCTGTTTGTTGCAATAGCAAGACATGATGATGGTACACACAGCCCCACAGTGATCTCCAAACAACACATGTCCTCACTTATAGGTCCAATCCAACTGCAAACTGTGCCAGCAGATCAGCGTCTATGCAGTTTGTAAGGAGTAATCAGTAGAACAAACAACATAGACCCTTGTCTGCTGGCACATTATGTCACGGCAGATAAAGGTGTATGTTGTTTTCAGTTTGACTAGATTTATAAAGGAGTATATATGCCAATTACCTTAATAGACTATGAATGAACCTTTTTTGTCTGAAGTTTTTGTGAAACTTAGGTTTGTACTAAATGTACACATTTTAGAGTCATACAGGTAGTTTCGAAATACCGATAACCTGAATAAGTTTTGTGTGTGTGTTTCTTATGGCACATAAAAATATGAAGGTTCTATCATGTGGTACAAGTGGAGTTATGTGCTCTGCCAAGGAAGACATCACAGCAGCTAATGATAATCATCCAAAGGCAGGATTCAAGCCACACCCATCTGGTCATGACTTTGACATGCTAATCATAGAGCTACCAATAGCAATCTTAATCTAAATAATGGAGGTTCAGATAAACAAAGTTCTACTATCATAACAAGACATCAAAAGATAATTCCTTGGAAGAACTGATGATCTATTGGCTGAAAAAAAATTGTAGGAATCCACAAGAAGTCCATTTCTTCCCTCCTTTTATTCTTTTCAATCACTGAGTATTCAAATCATCTCAAATATTCATGAGAAACTCCAACATCCCAAATTTGGTAAAAATAATAATACATAAATCTTAATACAAAGACTGGTCAAAATTAATTTGCATATGTAAATGTCACTGTATTCATAAGTTTCTAAAACAACAAAAATGCCAGCAGTAACCTCTGAATTGACTCCAAGGTCATGTAAGATTGCTGTTTAGAATTGTTCACAATACTATGGACATACTGATGGTTAGATACACAAAATTTTTTCATTCAGGACCAAATACATATTGCAAGATGTGCTTTATTTAGTGAATGACCCATGTCAATGTCCCATCTCAATTCCTCAATGTCAATTTCACCACATCAATGCCCCATGTCAATGCCCCAAGTCAATTCCACCATGTCAGTGCCCAATGTCAATTCCACCATGTCAATGTCCCATCTCAAAGCCCCATGTCAGTTTCACCATGTTAATGCCCCACATCAATTCCACTCTGTCAATCCCCCATGTCAATACCACTACCTGTTGAAAATAAGCAGTGATAACAATAATTTTGAGATAGCTGTATCATAAAGTGGTTGCCATTTTGAAATCAGCATAACTTCATTCATGACCAGCTGCATAGTGTTTTAGCAAAAGCACCACGCCAATATAACCATATGTTCAGGAGAAGTAGTCATATGAAGATTTTCTAGCTAGCCATGTGGAAGTTAGTGGCCACCAAGGCAGCCATTTGGAGGTTAACAGCCACCAAGGTAGCCAGTTGGAGGTTAGCAGCCACCAAGGCAAAAATTTTGGAGGTTAAATCAGCTTTAGTTTAATATATGACCAACTAAATATTTAAGGAAGTGTTTAAGCAAAAAAAAAAAACATGTTTATGTTGTTGTTGTTGTTGTTGTTGTAGGGTTTAACGCCATTTTTCAGCACAAGATAGGCTATACATGGCGACCAGTATAATTGGTGGAGGAAGAACCCTGGAAAACCCTGGAAAGAACCACCGACCCACGAGAAGCTACTGGCAGGCTTTCTCAGGTGCCCACATTAGCCGAGCCTGAGACTTGAACTCACACAGACGGAGGTGAGATGGCAGTGATCCGTAACGGTGAGCGCTTTAGACCACTCGGCCACTCGGGGCCCCCCAATGTTTATGTGATTAACTGTTCAGGAACAGTTGCCATACAAGATATTCTCAAAGGTGGCCATACTGGGATTTTACATTGGTGTCATTTTCATTCAGGACCAACTACATGCCTTAAAAGAATTTTTAACCAAAACCCCAATGTTGATATGACCATCCATTC